>JAADYG010000001.1:0-172788 GCA_023338115.1 Phytopythium boreale
CACCCCCAGAACTGCCAATTTTCAGATTTCTGGTCGTTATTTTTGATGGAATGATCGAATTGATACAAATTTGGTATGGATCGAAGCGTCTTAAATCGTAGATTCAATCTAGCTAAATTGTTCGTTTGACGCACTATTTTTAGAAAGTTACGCTCAAAAACATTTTGTTCGTATACTTATGGCGCGCACTTTATGTGAAAGTTGAGTTCATCTCACCACAAGCTTTTCGTTGATACCCACTTTGTATAGGTTATATTCAATTTTGACCCGAGATCCCAAACCTCATAAAATCGGCCGATTTTGTGCATGCTGTTACGTAGACTGGGTGTTAATATTTTGGGTACAAAAAAACAAAGTGTTCTAAATTTTTGATTGGCTGAATTTTTTTTCGCATCATCCAATCAAATTGTAAACTCTGTGCGGATAGAGCAAAAAGCGTAGTTTTTATTCTGGTTAATAGTAGAGAAAGTCGTTACAAAGAACGAATGCTAAAACAAACATTCGCAATGATAGCATTTTCACTGAACTTTTAGCCAATCATAGCGCATACTGTCGCCCTAGTCAACGTAAGATTCGCGATGGCCTGATTGTTAGGAAAGGCACCTTCCAAATCAACGAACGCATCAATTGAGGCGGCAGGAGCTCGGGCGCGATGAGCGTCTCCACTGCGTCCGAGTCGTTGCAGCGCGAGGCCTGGGCGCTTGTTGAGTTAATTGCAGCCCTTCAGCCATCCACCTCTGCAGCTGCCGCACTGTCCGACATCCAGCGTCGCGCACGAGCGCTGCTGTCCGCCCGCGACAACTTAAGCGCTGCCGCACCGAGTACAACGGCCGCAAGGCTACCTCCTACCGCTGCGTTTGGACTGAGAGATCCTCTCCAAGATGGCACAGGTGACAGTGGCGCCCAGGTGTCCAGAGATGCTGACGAGAAGACGTACGAGGCGGTGAACGAGCAGATCGCGAGGCGGATGATCGACGGCGTTGAGCCGTTGACACCGTCGAGCAGCGTCGAGGCCGAAGACAAGAGCGACACGCTTTCGGACTGCACCACCATCACGGAGACGTCGAGCGTGTACGGAATCCACAACACGTGGGTGGATCTCGCGGTGCTATATTCACTCCCCTTCGTGTTCGACGCAGCGGAGAGCGCTGGGGTTGGGACCCGTCAGTCCAGTCGGCGGCTTAAGCCCGTGCCGGCGCTTAACATCGCGCAGGAGCAAGGCCACCTCAACAAGATCTTCCACGAGAGCCAGCGCGCGATTCACACAATGCGCGCCGTCGCGACGGTCGATTCGTTGCGCAAGGTGCTGGACCGCGGCGTCACCGTGCTTCACTTCAGCGGGCACGGCGGGCGTTTGGCCGGCAAGAAGAATTACCTCGTCTTTGAAGACACGCAGAGCGCTGGCTTAGCGCATATCGTCGACGCTTCAGTACTTCGCAGTATCCTGAGTGGTGGCGGTGCTGGATCAGCCACACCAGGCCAAGCCGACGGCACCGCAACAGCTAGAACGGGTGACGCAAGCGGCGACGATGAGGAAGATCAAGACACCACGTTCCCAGACGATGCGCCGCCAGCAAGTTCGCCGTCAATTGTGTCTGTTGGGTCAAGTGAGACTAGACCAGGTGCTTGCAGCACCTTGAAGCTTGTTTTCGTGTCGTCTTGCGACTCCAAGGAGATCGGCGAGGTCTTTATCCAGGCTGGGGTTGCGCATGTTGTCTGCGTACGATGCGAGACGAAGGTTCTGGATGAAGCCTCATCCCTGTTCTCTTATTCATTCTACCACGCGCTGCTCTCAGGCAAGTCGGTTCAGCAGGCGTTCGAGATCGCGCGCGTTCGAGTGAGCGCCGAAATGCACATCCCGGACGACGAAAGCGACAAGTTTGTGCTGCTCGAGTCGTCGCTGCTGCATTCCGACGACTGCCCGCATCTTGCAACCTGCCTCGACGACACCCCGCGTGCCATCGAGGTGAGCTTTTTCGAGAAGAATTGCTTATGCAATGTGCAGACATCGCACTCCGCGTTCGCAGACATCTCGGTCGGCAAATGGGTAGACGTCAGCCCAACGAACCGGTTCGGGAAGACATTGCCATCGGTCTCAGAGTCATTTGTCGGGCGGGAACTCGAGCTGCACGTGCTAGCGGAGCTGGTTAATCACCATCGATTCGTGACAGTACGAGGTCCGCCCGGCATCGGGAAGAGCACGCTATCTATCCGGCTGGCGCACTTCCTCGAAGAGCGGAATGTTTTCCCTGACGGGGTGGCTTTCATCCGATTGCGCGGCGTCCAGTCGCTAGAAGGCATGGAGTCCGCTATCAAGAGCACATTGTTTCCAGACGGCGGGAAGGACAAGGAGACCCCGCTTCATCAAGTTCTGGCGGATCTGAATGTGCTGCTTGTCATGGACAACATGGAGGACCCAGTCAACGCAAGTCCGTCGGCAGTACGCGAGTTCATTCTGAACATGCTACAAAGCATGCCCAGTGTCTCCTTCCTGATGACAGCGCGGCAGGCGATGGGCGGAGGGATCAGTGATTTCGACGAGAAGGTCGTATCTCTCAATCGTTTGTCGTCGTACCATGCAGCTGATCTGTTTCTGAAGAAGTCGCCGCGGCCGCTGCTAGTGTCGGAGATCGATGACGGCGATCCAGATCACGCGATAGGGAGGACATCGAGCACATCCATCACGGACGCACTCGTAAATCATCCACTGATGGCCTTCTTGGACGGCCATCCTCAAGCAATCTCGCTGTGCGCGCCATTATTACAGGATCGATCGCTGGGCGAGTTGACACGCGCTGTCCTCAGCCGGGGAGTGAGCGAGCTGCAAGTTGTTGGGCTACCTGCACATGATCGAAGCGCTGTGAACACGCTGGTGACGTCGCTAGGCGTTTCGTTGGAACAAGTGCGCATGCATCACGGACCCGACGCAATCCGGTTCTTCGCGCTTCTGGGTCTGCTTCCGGCTGGTGCCATGGCCGTCGACTTCAAGAGTCTATGGGGTAGCAAATGGGAAGTTCTCGTTGAAACCCTGTTGCGGTTCTCGTTGATTCAACGGAATCGCATCCCGGGATTCGTCTCTGCGAATCGAGGACTTCCCAAGAAGAGTGGCGTGACGGGGACTACAAGTGGTTTGGCGGGGGCGACGCGGAAGAGAACCAGCGCTCGAAGATCGCGGCAAAGAGGAGCGTCGGATGGATTCGACCAACCGCTGCTGCTCGCTCTCAAGGCGTACGCGGATTATATCACTGGCAAACAACCAGTTCTCGGGGGCAAGTCGGATCCCCACTTGGATCCCGACTCGGCAACTGGTCGCGGTGGATCCTCCGATGTTCTTTCGGAGAGGAGTATGCTCAACACGCTGACGCGAAGCGGGCGCGCCTCAAGGGTGGCGGTGCATGTGGAGCGCATGGACAGCCAGGCCGAGATCATGGCAGTTTCCGTGTCGTACTCGACGTTCCCGTTCATCACAAGCTATGCGCGAAGCTTGCTCGGCATATACGATGGCGACGGCGCCAAAAATGATGCGCTTGAGGGGCTGTGCGTGCCGGATCGGGATGCGTTTGTGTACAACTGCGCCAAGCACTTTTGGAAGGTCAGCTTCTGGATCTTCCAGCATATCTGCACCCTCGCCGTCAAGTCCAGCGCGGCGTATTTGATCTTGGACATGCACGAGTCGAACATGTGGATGATCCTTGATCTTCATATTCGAATGATCGAGGAGTGGCGAGTCGAGGCGGACGCAGCAGCATCGTCAGGTGCAGGCATCGCTGGGTCAAACACCAACGGCGCAGCCTCCTCTCCAACCATCATGATGCACAGCGAGGTGAACGGCCAAGCAACGCCGCCACAGCTGCAGAAGAAAATCGGAAGCTACGTTGTGGATGTCGCGTGCCTCTTTGCGCACTCGCTGTTCCTGTCGGGTCGCCATCGTGGAGCGTGGAACGCGGCGAACAAGTCCCTGCACATTGCCAAGTACCACAAGAACACCCTGAGTGAAGCCAACACTAGGAAGCTGATGGGGATTCTGCTGACCACGGAGACCAAATTTGACGAGGCGAAGGCGCAGTTTGGCATGGCTCTCATTCTTTACAAGGCAGTAGGGGACAAGATCGGACAAGCCGCGTCACTCAGCGCCATCGGCATGATCCACTCGCGCAAGGGAAATCTTCGCGGCGCGCACAACTGCTTTACCAAGGCTCTCACATTGTACGAGTGGTTCAAGCACTCGCTCGGTCAGTTGAACTGTCACCAGCGGCTTGCGAACCTGGAGAAGAAGCTCCGCGACGGCGATGGGCTGCCTCGACCGCATGGCGTGAGTGCCGGCCACAGCCACCACTACGCTGCGACGCGAAGACTTCAGGGCGATTTGAACCGGAAGCGCAACGGTGAGTACATCGTGCGGTGGGTCGGCCACGAAATGAGTTTGCTGTTGGAGCTCCCGTCGTCAACCGTGGAGAAGATCCACGAAGTGTACGCGCCCCTGATGGCTTCGAGTGTGTCGCACCTCACTCTATCGACATCGGACAGCCCAGACCTTGGGACGAACCCCCCTCAAGCTGATCGTCCGGTGACTTCAGGTGTAACGAATACGCCAAAGAAATGCCGACTAGGCATGGTCATCGAGCAAAAGGAAAAGGATCACACAGCCGGCTCCAGCACGGACAGCGCAACGATTAGCAACAGCAGCAGTGCTGCTGCCGGCGGATCAGCACCGAGTACTTGCGTCTCGCCACCGTCGGCGGCAGGCGGTAGCGATTCTATCAGCGATCGCCTCAAGAACAGCAGCTTCGCAAAGCGGAAAGAGTACGACTCAACCATCCGGAGGATTGCTGCTGCCTCTGGGACTGTTGGCGCTAGCAATGGCACGGTGGCAGATCCAGAAGCATGACAAGCAAACCCGGCCGATGGGGATGCAGTCTCCATGTAGAAGCGTGTGAATTGCGTGTCGGTATGAATGAAGAGAAAATTGCGGGAGCGTTGAAATTACCACGCTTCCCCGTCGCTACTTTCGATTTCGTCGTCCATTTCGACTTTCAGCTGCGTGAGGTCGACGGGCAGCTCCTCGGGCGCTCGGTGGCTGGCCATCACATGACGTCTGGGTGCGGTTGCCTCGATGACCGATAAGAACGGCTCTACTTCGAACAGGAACGCGCCGCCCGAGCAGACGTACTGATGGTGGAGAGTGGACGACTCGCCCAGCGAGCTGCGTTGCAGCCACTCGTCGCGCCTCGACACCATCCGCTGGTTCGTGGCGTACATTCGCGGGCCAGTGATGGGGCGAAACCCCGCACGTTCCGGATTCTTGTTGGTGACAGCAATCGATCGGATCAGTATCGACTGCGCGATATCGTGGGCGCGCTTGAACACCTGCGCAACATGTCCAAAACAGTGTCAGTGCGAAGACTCTCATGCAGCATTCAAGTATGAAACACGCGGCGCGTGCGTACCTCTGAGTTTCCCGAGCCAGAGTAAGAGGTAGCAATGATGTTCTCGGTCACGCTCATGAGTTCCATCGCCTCTGCCAGGTCTTCGATCGCGGAGAAGTAGCTGATGCCGTTCTCGTGCACAAAGGCCAACGCCCTGTCGATACTCATGCCAGAAGTCGAAATCATGGCTTCGTAGTCGACCGGCTGTAAGCCTGGTGCTGATGACGCCGATGAAGAAGAAGATGCTGCCTTGCCGTTCAGAGTTTTCCCGTACAGAATCTTCCCGAGAACGCGGAAATCAGACAGGAACGCGTCTCGGCCGATCACACTTGGCTCCCCGCCATCGCTGGTGCCCATTTTCACCTTTTCTGCCGCGGTGTCTTGCTTCTTTTTCTTGCTCTTCGATTTGGATGGGTATGAAAAAGCGCTTGGCGGTCCATCAATGCGGTTGTGCGCCACTTGCAACGTGTTCAGCGCGTGTCGAATGTCGCCGTTGGCTGTTGCGACGATGCTGTCGATATCACTCTGCGCGATCTTGCACCTTTCCCGCTCGACCACGCGCGTTAGGTGTTTCTTCAACACAGCTAAGAAATGATTACAGATACCGGTAGACGGCACGTTAACCCTCGATAAGTCCACAGATGGTCGGTCCATAGTGCAATCTCAGATACCTGTCGTCACGGCGTTGATGTTCATCACCACTGTAAACGGAGAGCGAGCCACGTCCGCCGAGAACTTGCGGCTCAGCTGGTCCACGGCGACCTTGCTCTCGCGCACGTCACTGTAGATGCACACGACTGGGAAGCCGCGGTATCTCGCGCCGGGATCGACAATCTGCCGAAAGATCTGCTGAAGCTTCTCCTCCGTGGCCGCCTTCTGGTCGCGGGACCACGTTTCCGGCCAGTTCTCAACCAGAATGACGTGACCGGAAGGCGTAGGCGAAGCGACTGGAGCAACGATTGTGCCAGCGCCCCCACCAGGGAATTTTCGCTTTCTATGGAGACGACTCGACTCGTCAGTAGTTGCAGATACCGACTCAGCCATCACGGACCGCGCTCTCCGACGCGACACAGCTACAAGCGGCAGCGCTGAGTAGCTTACAGACTGTCGAATGAAGTCGGCAAAGTCGTTCAGGCTCGAGACGTACGGGGTTTGAAACTCCGAGTTCAGCTTGCGGTCATAGTTGAGACGGCCGGCCGACTCATTGTCGCCCCACTCGGTGATCGCGAGTCCCAGCTCGCGCGCGATGCATCGAACCGCCGTCGACTTGCCTGCCCCAGGCGGGCCGCAAAGAAACAGCAGGCGCTGACGGGGTGGATGCTGGCGGACCGCTGAATCAGCAGCAGCGGGAGACGCATTGCGAGCCATCCACTCGCGAAGCTCCTCAACCTTTTTCTTGTTGATGCACAAGTCGCCGACGCTCGCTGGCGCGTACGCCTCCGCCCACAGCTCTGCTGCAGTCTTCACAGTGCTCCCGCCATTGTCGTCGCTGCGCGTTGTCTTTTGCCGCGTACTACGTCCCGTCAAGAAGCGTGACGTCGATGCGAGGTCATCGTCCTCGTCGTCGCTGTTGCTCTCAACCAGCTCCCTTGCCTTGCGCGTCTCCTTCGCAGGCGTCCGCCGCACCGGCGGTTGCGACGAGCGTTCCAGCCACTGCGACATCTTGCGCGTCTTCTTCCTCGGCGGGTCTTCCACGCGCGCGCTGTCGCACATCTCACAGCGCGTCGCCTGCGCGTCCTCGTTCAGGAACGTGCAGCGCGGACACGCCCACGCCCCTCCAGCGCCATCGTCACTCCCATTCGCCGACGCCTCCATTCCACGACTCAACTCAAGCGCAGGCGCCGCCGCATCGTCGTTCTTGACGCCGATGAACTCGACCTCGGCATCGCTCGAGCTGTCCGACGCGCCCACGTTCTCGTCATTGTCGCTGTGGCCGCTGGAAGAGAAGCAAAGGAGCGTGGACAAGGAGGGCAGAGGACTTGTTAGACCGCACACAACGCATGCAGACACGCAAAGGTCCCGCGCGAATCGAGCGCTGGACGCGGACGGACGCGTACCGTTGGCGCAGCCGCCGGCGTCGCAAGTTGCCCATGCTCGGTGGTTTGATCTTGCTGCTGCTTCGCGCTTGGCCAGTTAGTAAAGCCCAAAAACACAGAATGTGAACAGGTCCCTTCACATGAGCAAAAACCCAAAACCGAGAAGATAAAGTTACAGAACTCTAGTTTTGTCGGTTCCAATCTGGAATTCTGGAAGTTCGCGGCAGAAACAGCTCCAACCCGGTCGGTCGAAGATGGAGCAGAGCGCGCCGGCGTCGAGCGTCGCGGCGGCAACGGCACCGCGGGTTCAAGGGACCAACAGCGCGGAGAAACAGGCGTCCGACTTGGGCGAGACTGCGATCGACGCGCTCGCGGGTTCCGAGACTGCCCAGGAGCTCGCCGACTCCATGAAGAGGTGCGAAAAGCTTCTGGTCGATTGGGGTCGATTGGTAGCCCAACTCCTTTCTGCCCTCGTGATTGGATTGGGCATCAGAGGCAGGAGTACTACCATAAGCTAACACCGGAGTGTGTGCTTCGCTATGTTATACGTTCAGTCTGCACGGCTTTTCGCTCGACCTCCAGCGCCTCCGGGCGATCATGGACAAGCACCGCAAGGGGCGCTGAGAATGCGGCCAAACCCAGGCAAGCAGGTTCGCCCTCGCCATGCTCTGCGAATGCCTGACTCGCTTACGCTGCTGGCCACGCGGACGCGGAGTAGCGCGCTGCCGCTGCGGGTCCGGCCTCATTGCCATCGAGCCCATGTCATCAGTGTGCAAGTCGCGGACGCTGGGGGCTCCAGTTCGAAGAACAACAGTGGCAGTAGCATCGCGCTGCTGCGTGATTACTTCAAAGTACATGCGGCTGCTGTAGTCTGCCGATCGCGACCATCACATCAACGAGTTATACGGACAATAGCAAAACTTGCCCACCGACAGACATCACAACTGGAGAATCCAGATACAGCCCAATGCAAGAAAGTAGGAATGCCTTACGGAGCCGCACTCGCTCATATGCTTCATGAGCATTGTCTGACGCTCATCGGGTCACCTAAGTCATCGGAAAGCAGCGGGGTCCAACGGGGAGCTATGCTTCGGTTCACGAAGCCTCAGCGCGCCGCGCGTCTTGGGTCTTCTTCCGCTCCTTGTATTCCTCGAGGTCTTCTTCATGGACAAACCGCTTGAAGCTTTCGATGGCTTCCTCCAGTGTCATGCGCTCGTCGGGGTCGAAGGCACACATCTTGGTCACGGCTTCCCACTGCTGCTCGGTCAGTTCTTCCGGCTGGTTCGGGATCTTCCTCTTTTCAACCCCGCGAACGACAGCCAGGTCAGACAGATCGCGGCCCCACGGGACCTCACGCGTGAAAGCCTCGATGACGCACATGCCGAGCGCGTAAATATCTGCCTTGTGCGACCCAGGGACTGGATCGCCATGACATCCGAGACACTCGGCCGCCTTCCATCGAACTGCGACGACCCCATTCAGCCGCGGCTTGGAGCCCCATCGAAGAAGCTCAGCCCGAAGTCCGTGATCCTAGCTGTCCCGTCCCCATCGACGAGGATGTTGTTCCCCTTAAGGTCGCCGTGGACGATCCCTTTGCTATGAAGAAACTGGAGCCCCGCCGCAGCGCCAAGCAGTTTCTGCCACACGACCGACCGCTTGAGTTCCGGGCGATCCGACAAATATTTTGACAAGTTCCCGCCGGGGGCTTTCTCGCAGACAAAGAAATGCGGGTTGCCAATCGGGCACGCGCCGTAGAATGGAACCACGTTCCTATGCCGGGCCTTGTGCCACACGTCGGCTTCGCGGAGGAACATCTTCTTGTCGTCGGCCGTGTGGATCTTGACCATCTTCACGATCACGTCCGAGCCGTGCCACTTTCCTTCGTAGACATCGCCGAAGCCGCCCTGCGCAAATGGTGGTTCTGGATACTGCACGTCCTCGCAAGAAATCACCCACTCAGGGATTTCAGGAAGCTCTCCCGACCTAGTGGAGCCCGAGATGCTGACAATGACCGACTGGATCACATTCTGCATCAACGGTGACAGATCGGACCGGATACAGCGAATCTCGTTCCCCAAGAATATCAGCACCTCCTTTTTCGCATCAGAATCGTGCAGGTCGTCGTCGAAGCGATACGCGCAGAGCTTGCACTGTTCCCTCAACAGTGTTTCCATCTTGGCACGATCTGCTCCCCAACGCTCTCCCCAAGGTAGGTCTGCTCCCGGGGCGATCGAGTAGTCGCTCTTGAATGCGTCAAGTCTCTCGTGGATCGTCCTCATCTCTTGTAGCAGCGCATGAGCACCGACGACGCGCAAGATTAGCGGCTTTCCCCCGTTCCTCCCCATCACCGACTTGAAGTCATCAGCGACGCTCTCCAGGACGACCAAGGCTTCCTCCTATACCTCCGGCGTGCCGGGTAACTCAGCGAGCGACTGTTTCCAATCATGCTCGAGCCGAAGGAGAGCGGTCTCGCACAGCAACTTTGCCTCGTTCATTTGCTCGACACACTCGGACAGCACCGCCGCCCTGTTGCCCAGGCTGGATAGGCTGGCTGTTTTTCGCTCGGACGGGGGGTCCATCACCACGTCAACTGCCGCAGGAATCTCGCTTGTGCCCACCGAATTTGCGATACTCGGTGCAAACTCAGCCACGCTGTCGCGGCCTCGAAGCTGGTCGGACTGCGAGTGACTCGTTCGTTGATCGTCTTTCACGTCTCGGCTCGCAGTGCTCAACGGGTCGCTCATCCGGTTGTGAATGGGAGTGATGTTGACGTCGTCGACTTCCACATTAAGCTGCTTCAGACGGTTCACAATCTGCCGCCGGCGCAACCACCGCTGAACTAAGTACATGGACTGGATCCCCTCGAAGGTAGTGCATAATTCTTCCAAGATGCGCTGCAGCTTGTTGCGACCCGTGCGTAGGTGCTCATCGAGGCTCGGAGGCGTCTGCTCGCGGAACGCAATTTTGTCCAGCTCGCTGTACGCCCGTTCGACACGGGGAACCATGGCACACATCGTGTTGAATTCGCGCGGGTCCATGCTGAGGCGGCCGTCCGCACGAGCCAGCTCGCCACGGAGGCCGGCCGCCAAGTCGGTGAACTGCATGTCGGCCGGAACTTACGTCTTGACCTCTCAGTTTGGGGAATGTTGGCCGCGAGCGACCCCTCTTGCGTGCAGCTTGCGTCGAAATCTTTTGTGCGAGAGTTCCCTGAGGTGTGGCTGGCATACAGTTCCTACAAGTGGCTGTTACTGGTACGGTATAATGCATGGGTAAATCTTTTCGTGTCTTTTCAGACAATACACCTACTAAAATCATCATCCACCGACACCTTGCGCAACGCTTTCCAACCCATCGACTCTTGCTTTTCCGAACTCATATTCTTCACTCACAGCGCTAATCACAGTTCACAGCCTTGAGGTCGGCTCCGTCGTCACCGCCGTGGACAGGTGCACCTCGAGCTCCTCGACGGCGGACCTCCCGGCCTCGGCCGTGGCGCTGGCGCTCGCGTCGAGGCTCTTGGTCTTGCGGTACAAGTTGTCGAGGAACGCGCACACGGCCTGCCCGTGCGCCAGCGCGCGGGGAGACATCATGTAGTTGAACGCGTGGTGCGCCCCGGGAACTTCGATGAAAATGTCGTGGACGCCAGCGACCGGCCCGTGAGCGCATCGCTCGCGATACCGCTGCAGCTGCTCATAGAAGAGGTACGAGTCGTCGAAGGGCACGAGCGTGTCCAGCGACCCGTGCGACACCATGAAGGGCGGCACGGGGTCGACACGCTTCGCCGCTCGCTCATCGTTGAGCCAGCTGATTGGTGATGCCTGGTCGAACTCGGCGTCGGCGTCGACTAGCTTCTTCTGCATGACCAGCAGCTCGATGAAGCGCAGGAACATGTTGCTCTTGTTGCGCTGGAAGAAGACGCCGTGTCGGTCCTTAAAGTCGTGCACGCCGTACGTGTCAACGCAGCCGCGCACGCTCGTGTCCACCTCTTCAAACCCAGGCTGGAGCGACTTGTCACCAGCCGTGAGCGCTGTCAAGCTCGCGAGGTGGCCGCCAGCAGACTCCCCACCGACCACGATGAACTCTGGGTCGGCATCAAAGTTGACCCGCGCGCAGCGGCGCAGGTACGCGATGGCACGCTTGGTGTCGATCAGGTGGGTCGGGAACGCCACCTTGGGCGACAGTCGGTAGTCAATCACACAAATGACCCACCCGAGCGCCGCGACCTGGTAGATGAGCGGCTGCGGCGGGTTCTTGCGGTCGCCCATGATCCAGCCGCCGCCGTGCACGTACAGGAAGATGGGCGCGTTGGACGGCGCGTCGCGGTGCTTGAACACGTCCATGAAGAGCTTGGTCGTGCGGTTACGCCCCACGTGCGCGTATGCGACCGTGTGGGTCTTGCGCACGCCCGGGTAGCTGAAGGAGAGCGCGACCGACTGCGGCAGCGGCAGCAGCACGCCGAGCCAGTGCTTGAGCGACAGCTCCCCGACGCGCTGGACCACGTTCAGAGGGATGTCCGAGCCCTTCATGGCCTCGCGCAGCGCGTGCTTGGAGCTCAGGTTGCCCTTGCACATGGCCCCGAGCTTGAGCAGCACGACGCCCTGCGCGAGCGCCGCGAACGACCCGACCCAGCCCGCGAGCACTGGCGCCTTGGACTTGTGCAGCCGGTAGATGACGTACGCGTTGATGGCCAGCAGGTTGTGCGACATCTCGGCCGGCAGCATGGCCGCGAAGAAGCTCAGCATGTTCTGCGCACCCCCAAAACGCTTTCGTTAGCTCAGCAGCAGCAGGTCGAGAGCAGAGAGAATCTTACGAGACGCACCTCGCCCGCGACGTCCTTCATGCCGGCGCGCCGCACGAGGTACAGCATGAGCGACACGAACGCCACGTAGCCCCAGCGCGGGGCCGCCTCCGTCTCTAGCGCCGCCTTGACGACCTTCATCCGCCTTGGGTCTGTTGCAGCTCCGATTGTTTAGCGGAGACGAGAAAAGCCAAAGTGACGGCCGAAAAACTGGCGTCCGTCGAGCACACAGAGGTTCAACCGTGCAACGGAGCTGCCCGTTCAACTTGAGTACAGTATGGCATCAAATAGCGGTGATTTGCTTGGATTTAGACCAATCATTAACGGATAATTCAATTCTTTCCACCAATCATATGCTTCATCTTGATGCCTGTCAAAGCGTGTTGAAGCATTGCAAAGGATCTACAGTACGGGTGGAGTGGGTACACACACTTGGCGACTCTATGATGGAAAAGATCGCGATCGAGAGAACGAACGACGCGAACTGCGCGTCTGACGCCGCCAGCGTCACCCCATCTATGATTTCTAGTCGTATCAGGTCGCACCAAGCAGCCGGTGACACGCATCAACACGTTACTTCATTAGACCAAGCACTGCGCTTGAAGCTTCTCTGCAAGCAGTAGTAGGATCAAGCCGGACACGAGGCAACACTAACTTAACGGTACATATCTCAACAACGTCACTATCGACGCAAGTGCTGGCCCACTACCCACCGTTGCAAATTCATACTTGCTGTGGGCGTACACCTGACGAACAAGCGTCAAACAAGGGCCTTGAGCGCGGCCGCAACTTGGGCGATGTCCAGCCGCGCGCGCGGGTCGTAGCGGCACATCTTCTGCACGAGCTGCCAAGCTTCGTCGCCATCACCACCGGCAAAGGCTGGCGGCCGCAACGGCAGCTTCTTCCGCTTGACGACGTGGAACTTGACGGCGGCGTCCGGCAGCTGCATGCCCCACGGGAACTCGCCGCTGACCGCTTCGATGATGCACATGCCGAAGGAGAAGACGTCGGACGCGAAGCTCGCGCGCTCGCCTCTCAGCACCTCAGGCGCCTTCCACCTCACCGCCCCAATCGGATGGCTCTTCCCTCCATCGACCTGCTCCTCCGCACCCGGCTCCTGGTCGTGCTGACCTACCAACGAGCTCAGGCCAAAGTCCGTGAGCTTCGCGCGGCCGTCCGCGCCCACGAGGATGTTGTTGCACTTGAGATCGCCGTGCACCACTCGCTTGGCGCGCAGATATCGCAGCGCCAACGCCACGTCATGGAGCTTCTCCCATACCTTCGCTGGATGAAGCTGCAAGTACTCGTCCAGCTGTCCGTTGGCCGCGAACTCGCTCACGAAGAACGGTCGGTGGACGTGGCAAGCGCCAAAGAGCTGGACGACGTGCGGGTGGTAAAGTTGGTGCCAGATGCGCACTTCGTTCAGAAAAGCCTCACGAAACGCGTCGTCGTCGTCTGCGGCCAACGCGATCTTCTTCACCACCACCTTCGCGTTCATCCACCACCCGTGGTGCACCGACCCGAACGCGCCGCGGCTAAACTCGTCGTACTCGTCGAACTCGACTTCGTACTCGGGAATGAACCAGCCTTCCAGCCTGGCTTCGCTCGCCTCGTCCGGTACGGATTCTTCTCCACTGTGCTTGGCTGCAGTGGTAGCTTTTGTGACGCGCTTGCTCAGCTCGAACCCCACGAGCGTCTCTGCGTCTTGCCTCGCTTCCTGGCTCGAGGTGTCAGATCTCAGCAGAGCGTCCAGCTCCTCAATTTTCTCCATGAACGCGCTCTGGTGCTGGTCTTGGAGCTGCTTCCACTTGGGACGCCATTGATGGCAGTCATCGCTCTCGCTCAGTCCATCGAGAACGTTAACGCCGCCCATGAACTGGTCAATGTCGCGGTGGATGGCAAACACGTCGTCGGCCGTGCGGCGACTAGCCGCCAGTCGAACAGCCTCAGACGTCATGACCGTGCGCATTTTCACGGCTTTTGCGCATTGACGAAGCAGTTCACCGAAGCTCGCAACGGTGCCGGCAGCTGGAGGATCGTCTTCCTGCCCCCTCAAGGCGTCAAACACGCTCACAAGTCGGTCGTACACGCCGCGGTTCATGCGGTTCTGGATCTCATCGCTTGTGCTGCACGCGACCAGCAAGCGTTCAAGCACCTGAGTGAACGTGGTTGACGTCGTACCAGACGCGTGGCCAGCAACAAGCACGTCACCGAGGTTTTGCCAGCGTTCGAGCTTACAAGGAGCTGTCGTCGCCTCACTAGCGCCTTGTACGACCCGCTCCCCGTGTTTGAATTGGCTAAACTCGCGCGTGAATGCTGCGAGCTCACGAACAACGTCGGCAACTCCCAGTCGTTCACGCGGGCTATACCGGCACATTCGCTCGACGACACCCCATTGATCTGAGGTCATGTCACGCGGCTTCTCTGGGAGAGATCCTCGAAGAATCATCGAGCGGATCGTGGTGGGTGCTCCGCGACGATCGCGGCGGACGTGACCGCTCGAATTCCATGGAGCGCCGTCTTTCACGGCTTCGATGATTGTCATTCCCAGTGCGAACACGTCGGATGCGAACGACGGCGGGAAGCGCGAGTCCAGCAGCTCCGGCGCTTTCCATTGTGTCATTTTTGAGAATGACGGAGTCGCCGACCTGCCGACCTGCCCAAAGTTGGCGAGCTTGGCCATGCCGTTGGAGGCCACGACGATGCTCTTGCACCGAATGGCGCCATGGACAATGCCGCGCTCGTGAAGATACCGCAGACCAAGCGCGGCTTCGTACAGTTTTTCCCACACTTCGGCCGGCCGTTTGCCAGGTAGGCTCAGGTATTCACGCAACGACCCAAACTCGGCGCGCTCGAACACGAAGAAGGGATCGCCGACGTGGTAGGCGCCGTACAGCTTGACGACGTGCGGGTGGTTCAGTGTCGACCACTTAGCCAGCTCCTGCACGAACTCGGCCTTGTCGAGCTGCCCGGCTTGCTTGATTTCGATGGCCGCGTCGAGCCACCGACCGGTACCTAATTGACGTTGGCCGTGCTGGCCCGCATCAAAGTCGAACACTACGTCGGACGGGTCGACAAGCCACTCGGGCGGGGCTTCGGCATCCTCACCGGTCAAACCGGCTCCAGCATCTAGGCCATCACCAGCAGAAGGAGGGCTTTCTCCATCCAGGTCCTCGTTCGACGCGTCATCTTCGTTACCCCCGTCAGGAATCAAGCCAAAGGCTTCATAGTACACCGATTTTGGCAGCGTCGACCCGCGCGAGATGTCGTCGGACGCGCCGTGGTTCACGAGAAACGCCATAACGTCAAAGTGGCCGCCCTCGACAGCCAACAGCACGGGTGTCTTACGCAAAACCGTCTCCACGTCCACGGAAGCGCGACCACGCTCGACCAGAGCAGCGACGACCTCGAGATGACCCTCAGAAGCTGCATAATGGAGCGGCGCCCAGTGCTTCTCGTCGCAACCGTCCACATCCGCACCGTTTGATATCAGCTCGTTGACGACTTTGATGCGTCCGTTGCGCGCTGCATGATGAAGCGCTGATTGACCGCTTTGATTGACAGCATTGACGTTTGCCTGGTGACGAACGAGTACATGAACCGCGTCCGCGTCACCTCGCATCGCCGCCTCCATCATGGCCGTCGTACCGAAAGAGTCCGCTTGGTCAACGCCATTGGTCACGATCGAGCTAAATACATTGTGATCGAGCAGGAAGGTCAGGGAATCGACTCGCTCGCGCTTCGCCGCTTCATGAAGAGGCGTTCGCCCTTGACTGTCGACTCCATAGAGCACCGACGGAGATGGGAAGTGATCAGCGACCTGCTCCAAAGCGTCAAGGCGTGAAACTCTGACAGCGCAGAGTACAACGCCTCGAAGCGCGGCTTCCAGCTCGGCAGACAGATCCTTGGTTGGTCCCTCGTACGCCGTCAGCAGGAAGAAAACGACATCCCAGCGGTTCTTCTCGGCAGCCGCGACAGCCATTGACTTCCCCGATGCGTCAGAGCTTGCCAAGTCAACGTGTGCGTGGCTGGACACAAGCAGCTCGACTATTGGCAGCTTCCCGCTCTCGCTTGCCAGGTGCAGCGCCGTCTTGCCGTACTTGTCTCGCAGCTCGAGCACCTCGTCAGCCTCGCCAGTTGCTTTGATGGCACCCAGAACCACCACCACGCACGCCATATCCCCGCTCTTGACGGCGTGATGCAGCGCGGACCTGCCCAATCTGTCCTGATGGGCAACGGACGCGCCCTTGTCGAGAAGAAACGCTG
Organism: Phytopythium boreale; assembly: GCA_023338115.1. Classification (NCBI taxonomy): domain Eukaryota; phylum Oomycota; class Peronosporomycetes; order Pythiales; family Pythiaceae; genus Phytopythium; species Phytopythium boreale. The sequence goes on from JAADYG010000001.1 coordinate 16,527, forward strand.
CCACGTCCGCGTTGCCGTACGCGACCGCCCACTGCAGCGCGCTCGTCCCGCTGTCCGCAGCCCGATCGATCTCGGCGCCTTGCGACATCAAATACTCCACAACGTGCAGGTGGCCGTTTCGCGCCGCGCGATGCAGCGCCCTCCACCCAATTCTGCTCCTTGAGTTCACGAGCGACCGCTTGCGTTTGGCAAAACCAATTGACGACGCGTTCTCCACGATCCACCGCACGACGTGGAGATCCCCGCGCCCGGCGGCGTCGTGTAAGCCCCGCGTCACATGCGCGCGCCACTCATCGTCCGATAGAGCGCGTCGTGCGAGCTGGAGCGTCACCACGCGCTGCACGAGTCGCAGAGCGCTCCCAGACTCGTCGCTGTTGTTAGGGGAGAAGTTGCACGCGCGGTCGAGCGGCCAGAGCGGCGAGCAGTCCACGAACTCCTCGACGACGAGGACAGCCGACGGCGCGGCCTCTTGGAGCCGCCGACAGACGACGGACACGCTCGTGAGCACCGCCGGGAGCGCGTCGTCTTCCCGCACGCTCTCCATCACACGTTAGTCGATTTCGAAAATGGGTTGATGAGGCGACCAAACCAGGAAGAACGCCATACTATTGGTTAAATATTTGAAAATATTCTCTTTTGATTGGATAATAATGTGATGTGAAGTTACGTTAGCTGTTTGTCACGTCGAAGATCGCCATCACACACTGACAAGGATCGTGTTCATGCAGCTACAGTGCTACGTAGTTGCTCATGTACACTCATAAATCCATACGGCACTAGTCAAATACGCATAGGCAGCCGAGCCGGCGGCGCTTAGATGGTCGTCGTAGACGGGGTGGCGGCGGTGGCGAGCGCCAGCAGGTGCAGCTCCTCGTGGGTCGGCGGGCCGGCCGCCTCCTTCTCCTCGGGCACGATGTTCTGCATAGCGAGCAGCCGCTCGATGCCCTGCGCTGACAACAGCGAGCATAGCACGTCCAGGCGCTCGTCCACCTGTGCGCGGGCCTTCCTCGACGGCGCCGGTGTTGCTGTTGCCGGTGGCTTCTTCAGACTTGACGTAGTCGTCACGGCATTTTCGGGGACGGCGACCAGCGCTCCCTCCGACTCGGCCGCGACAACCGGCCGCACCGTGACCGGAACGACAAGTCCCATCGTCTCGTTGGAGTCCTTCCCATCAACCTGGACGATCTCGTACCCTGCCTCCGGCTCGGCGTCCTTGTCTGCAGCCAACGCGCCAACGATCTCAGTCGCCGCGACCTGCTGCGCCACATCGTCCGACTGCAAGTCGTCGCGTAAGTGCTGGGCTTGGTCCGCGGACAGAACCTCGTTCTGCTCCAGCAGCTCGAGCTGGTGAAGTGCATCAGACAGCGTCTCGCTGCCGTTTGACGCCACCGAGGCTGGAGATCCAGGGTCAGAGGTAGACGAGGGCGACGGCGGTGAAGATGGCGACGCACTCGCCTCCTTCTCCGCCTTGCGTTTCAGCAGCTTGCGCTGCTTCTTCATCTCCTTCTCCGCCTTGGCGGCGGCCATGAACTCGTGGCCGAACGACTTGATGTCGGCGCGCTTGTGCTTGGCGTCCGACACAAACTTGCGCAGCAGGTCGCGCTTCCGCTCGCGCGCTGACGGCGACGAAGGCGACTGCGCCCGACCGCTTTCGCTGTCGCTGCTGCTGTTCTCCACGTCCTTGCTGTCCAGCTTCCGCAGCGCTCGCGACGCCTCCGTGCTCACCCAAAGCCAGAACATTCGCCACGTCACCGGACCTTCAAACTTCGGGTCCGTCAGTGCCGCGACTGTCGCCTCGTAGCCTTTGTCCGAGATGCCGCCCGACGCCTCGTACAGCTTGGTCATGATGATCAGACACTCCTCCTTGGTGATCTCGCCCGTGCCGGTCGGGTCAAACTCCTCGAACAGCACGCGCGCGCCAAGCTCCAGCCGGTCAATGTGCTCCTTGGCGTGTCGGTGGCTCGTAAAGTACGACTTGGTCGACAACGAGTAGACCTTGGAGCCGCCAAAGAACCCGATGAGGCCGCCAACGACCGCCGCGCTCGTAGCCGCCGCGATGCCGATCGGACCCGTCGCCACCCCCGCCGCTGCCCAGACGCCCATCGCAGACGCAACGCCGTACGCACTCAGTCCAGCGCCTGCAGCTGCGGCGGTGCGACTCACGACCACTTCGCCCGTCTTGAGGCGGAACTCGCGCCGCATCAGCCGCTCGCTAGTGGCCGAGAGAACTCCCAGCGACTTGCGCTCCGAGAACTTCTTGCGGTAGTCGTAATACTCCTTGCCAATGTCGACGAGAATGGACGCGACCGTGAGCGGCGCCGCGACCATGCCGCCCATCGCCGACGTCGTGCGCGTCATGCCGTTCGCGAGCGCAACGCCGCCGGCCGCGCGGATCCCCGTGTCGATCGCGCCGTCCGCGCCCACCACCGCTAGTGTCTTGAGCGTGTCTCGCTTGCGCGGCGCGTCGTCGAGGCTGTAGTTGGTGATGACGCGGTCGGCCAGCACCAACCGTCGCGTTTCCAGCTCCGCGCTGAGTTCAACCAGCGCCTGCGACGCACCGCGCGTGATGTCGTTCCTGGAAATGCAGTGGAGGGCGTCGCCCTTCGACGGGAACCGCACTGTGGCGGCCGAGCGACTCGCGCCCCACACCTCGATGACGCCCAGCCCAAAGGGCGTGTTCACCGTGCTCCCAACGGGGAACTCCTCCACCGCCACATCACCGGGTGGCTTCTTCTCCTCGTCTTTCGCTGTCACGGAGCCGAAGAGCTGCGAGACTTCGCTGTCCAACTCGATGCAGTCGTAGAACTGCTCCTCCACCAGCGCCTCCACCGATGCCTTCTCGTGATCCATCCGACACTCAAAGAACTGCTCGACGAGCGCGTCCTCCTGCTTCTGCACCTCCGCTCGAAACGCTAGCGCGCACTGAAAGTCGTTGCCACTATTAGTATTCGCAGCAACGACAGCGTCGTCGGTCGCCGGGTCCTCGCCGTTCGTGATGGAAGCACGCTTCTTCTTCTCGCCCTTTCGCTGCTCCTTCTTGTGTTTACTTGCTTCTTCAAGCAGCGACTGCGCCGACATGCTGCTGTTCTGCGCGCTGCGATGGTCTTCCAGCAGCAGCACAAGGCACTCCGCCGGCATCTGGCGCACGACCGACGACTGCCGCTTCTTGCGCGACACGTCCGTGAACTGCGACCACGCGCTCACGATAATGGCGACGCTGACCGCCACCGCGACGGCGCCACCCACGACCGAGATAGTTTTCAGCCCGCCGCTCGTCGTCACTGCTGATGACGACGATGACGTGGGGCTTCCATCACTCACGGGCGCTACAGTGCTGCTAGTACTGCTACTAGCGCTCGTAGGCGGCGTGACGCTCGCACTGAGTATCTGCGGCGCCGGGATATCGGTCGGCAGAACTTCGTTCGGCTTCACGTACATGATGTGGTCATGCGCGTCCGTGCCGGTGCTGACGGGCCGCGCGACGCGAATGCGGTCCGGCGCAAACATGTTGCTGTGGTTGTCCACCGTCATGCCACCGCAGTTGTGGCTACCCGAGGCGACTGAGTGCGACGTTGTGGCTATCTGAGGCACTCCGTTGTGCTGAAGCGGATGCCCGACGACCGTCGAGCTCGACGAGCTGAAGTGCGATGTGATGCGGTTCCCGACTGCCGACAAGTTGTCAATTACGTCGCGGAACGTGCCGATGGCCTCGTCCAGCGACTTGCCGCGCACCGTGCCGGCGCCCATGAACTCTTGGCGCAGACTTGGCGGCTTGTCCAGGTGAACGTCGTACGCGCGCCGAGCTTCCGCGTTCGACAGCACCTCGTACGACTCGGCCAGGAGCTTGAACACGCCCTCTGCAGTCTCTCGCTCCTCCAGACTGACCGTCACAGTCGCCCACTTGTCCGGGTGCCACTTGAGCGCTAGAGCCTTGTACGAGCTCCGGATTTGCTGCGACGTGGCGTTGCGAGGCACGCCCAGCCGCTCGTAGTAGTTCATGGTCTCGTTGATCTGGATCGACTGCGACCGCCGCGCGATCGCGCTCACGTACTCGCGCATGAAGTGCTGCATGACCGAGTTGCCCGTCAAGCTGTTGTCGTCCTCTTCCTCCTTCAGCGCCTTGCGGATCGACTCGATGTCCGTGTGCAGCTCGAACGACCGCCCGCCCTTGGCCATGAAGATGTACGTGCCGCACGGCGCGTACTCGTAGTCGATCCCCTTGATCACTTTGAGCTCGCGGAGCTTGTCAAAGCTCTTCTGCAAGATCGTCAGGCTCATGCTCAGATACGCCGAAGCAGCCGACGGCACCGCTGCGCTCCCAGCAGTCGCCGATAGCTGGAGAAACTGTTGCTGCATGCCGGCCGGAAGCAGGTTGAGCAGCAGTGCTGTGGCCTTTGCGATCGTCTGCAGTCGATCGGCCGTGTTTGTCAACAACGCAGCCGACTGAGCCACGTTGAGCACGCCTGGGATGCAGTCAAACTCGTTCACGAACGTGACGACGCGATTGCGAAGCATGAGCGCGTCCAGGAACGCGCCTAGCTCTTCGCATCCGCAGTACGGGGCGCCAAACGCGACGGCTATGACCTGCGGGACGCTCTCCGCGGCTGCTTGCTGCTCCGTGGCGCCCGCGCGCAGCTGCAACCACTTTGGGAAGTTGAGCTTCTTCTCAACGTCCGTCGACCGCTTGGTGTCCTTGCGCTCGAGGAACAGGCGTGTGGCGATCGGCAGGTGCTGATACACGAGCTGGCACAGCGCGAGCGTCGCGATGCTGCCGCCAATCGAGTGGCCGCACAGGAACAGCGGCTTGTTGGCGCTCTGCGCTCGGCTGTACAGCTCCTCGACGTTCAGGCGCACGGCGCGCTTCCAGAACGGCGCGTGGATGCGCGCGCCGCCGAAGCGCCGGTCCGTCGGCTTCTTGAGCGGCAAGGCCGAGCTCACGACCGCGTCGAAGATGTCCGTCGGCTTGGTGGCGCGCACCGCGCAGATGAACGCCGACACCGACTCGGCCAGCACGTAGTCGGCCGTGAACTCAAGCACGGGCAGTAGCAGCGAGTGCGGCAGCGGCGACTGGCGCAGTCGCGCCTCCAGCTCGCGCGCGGCCGCCTCGTTGTGCTCCTCCGACGCCGATACGCTCGCCTTGGTCTCGGCCAGCGCCGCGCACAGCATGGCCGCGCTCACCAGCTCCGTCTCGCCGGTCGGCAGCTCGCTGGGCGCGCCGTCCGGGCACCACCACGCGCGCGCATTGTCGTCGCGCATCGCTTGCCCGGCTGGATGTGCTCGCGACTATCTCAGTCCAGAAATGAGCACAGCGGCCGCAAGCAGTCCAAGTGCTTCGAGACGGAGAACAAGCGCACGCTATGCAACTGGTCAGGCCCTCCTTGGTGCTCTCTAGCGCGATCTACAGCGGAGGGAATGCCATCAAGGACTCAGGGCGCTGCCCACATTCCGAAGTATCATCCATCACCGCCTTCTTCCTGGATTGCGCAGCGAATTTTATCCAGACTTGTCGTTTTCCTCCATTTTTTCGCCAAAATTGACTAAAATATGAGAATGATTGTGGTGGGGTGCCCGCACATACAGGATAAAGTAAGTGACGGTAGAGAATGACGGTCATTTCGCTAAACTAATCGAAAAGGAATCAAAGAAGAACCTACGGTACGCCCTCGATCGCCAGAAATGCTCAGATTAGAAGCCCCCCCTCCATCTTCCACTGGATTTCCTTCAGCCGAGTGACTCTCTCGAAACAGTGGCAAAACGTTTGATTAGTGCCCTTCCGTGTCGTGATAATGACTTTGCTGACTGGCGGTTTCTTCGTCGACAGTTGACACTTGAAGAACAACCAGCGCATTTTGGCGCCAAGAAGAAAAATATAGCGCACCGCTGGACCAAAGCGGCCGCCGTCTCCGCTCCTTCGTCCGCTCCGCCCAGCCAACCGACGGGACGATGGGCGCGCCCACTGCCAATTCATCGCCCAAGCGCGCAGCCCAGCACCGCAACGAGATGGGCGACGTGGTAGACCCCGCGACGTGCGCCGCTCTCCATGAGTTCCGCCTGCGCCACGTCGACCTGGCGCTGCGCGTCGACATGGCCGCGCGCGCGATCGCTGGCGTCGCGGAGCTGCAGATGCAGCGGCTGAGCACGTCGACCGGCGTCCGGTCGCTGCGCCTGGACGTGTTCCACCTGAGCATCCGCTCTGTCAAGGCCGAGGTGCCATCGACAGGAGTAGGGGAAGAACACACCGAGTCTTCGCTGGTGCCAGTCGAGTGGAGTGTCAAGCCGTTCACTGCGTTCGGCGAGGCGCTGGAGATTGTACTGCCGGATGCGCTGACGACGCCAGAGACGACGGCGCTGCGCCTCGTGATCGACTACGAGACGCAGCCGGACAGCCCGGGCGTGTGCTGGCTCGACAAGCAGCAGACCGCGGGCAAGAAGCTGCCGTACATGTACACGCAGGGCCAGGAGGTGCTCAACCGCAGCCTGTTCCCGTGCCAAGACTCGCCGTCCGTGCGCATCACCTACAGCGCGTCGGTTGTCGTGCCCGAGAACTTTGTGTGCGTCATGAGCGCGCGCCACGGCGACGAGCAGCCCGTGCTAGACGACGAAGGGCGCGTCACCGGTCGGCGGTTCAGCTTTGAAATGACCCAGTCGATCCCGGTCTACCTCGTGGCGATGGCGGTCGGAGACTTGGTATCGGCGGAGATCGGGCCGCGGTCGAAGGTCTGGACGGAGCCGTGCATGCTGGAGGCAGCGGCGAAGGAGTTCGACGGCATCGTCGAGCGGTACATCACCATCGGCGAGCAGCTCTTCGGCGAGTACCAGTGGGAACAATACGACGTGCTCGTCATGCCGCCGTCGTTCCCGTACGGCGGCATGGAGAACCCGCGCTTGACGTTCGTGTCGCCGTGCAACGTCATCGGCGATCAGTCGCTGGTGTCCGTCATCGCGCACGAGATCTCGCACTCGTGGTGCGTAGTGTTACACACTATTGATGGCCATATTCCGGAGGTACTCACTCATCATTGTGCACATCCTTGACGTCATGGCAGGTTCGGTAACCTGGTGACGAATGCTACGTGGAGCGACTTCTTCCTGAATGAGGGGTTCACCATGTACGCGGAGCGACGAATCACTGAAGTGGCTCACGGCAGGTAAGACAATCTGTTCTCGCTTGACCGGTTGTCGTTGTTGTATGCCTTCGATCTAAACAACGTCGTTCGCATCCAGATCGCTAATGTGCTTGAACGCCAAGCTGGGCGAGGCGCTGCTGCGGGAAGAGATCTCTTCCCTCGGCGAAGACTCCCCGCTCACGCGACTTCGGGTGCCGCTGGAGCAGGGCATTGACCCTGGCGACTGCTACAACCACTGCGCCTACGAAAAGGGCTACGACTTCGTTTGCTACCTCCGCAAGCTGGCGGGATCCGACGAGGCGTTCGACGGGTTCCTCCGACGCTACTGCGAGCAGTTCCGCTTCCAGTCGATCCCGGCGGAAGACATGATGGCGTTCTTCCTCGAGTGCTTCCCGCTCCACGCGGACAAGTCCGAGCTCAAGGGCGACATCGGCTTCCACGAGTGGCTGAACGCACCCGGGTACCCGCGCTTCGTGCCCGACCTGTCGGACGCGCAGGACGTCATGGAGAGCTGCGAGACGCTGGCGTTCTACTGGCGCTCGTCGTCGGCGCCAGTGCAGGCGAACGTGCTGTACCTGACGGAGGAGGCCAAGTCGTGGGAGGTCTTCCAGCTCCTGTACTTCCTCGACTGCTGCTTCGAGGCCACGTTCGCTGGCCCTGAGGTTGTCATTGCGCTGGGCGACGCGCTGTCGCTGTGGCACTCCAAGAACTCGGAAGTGCTCTTCCGGTGGGCGCAGGTGCTCGTTAAGAACGAGGTGCTGAGCAAGCTGGACGTCGTCGGCGCGTTCCTCAAGATGCAGGGCAAGCAGAAGTTCCAGATCCCGCTCTTCCGATTGCTCACCGGCAGCCCCAACCAGGCCGTCCGCCAGCTCGCGGTCGACACGTACGCCGAGAGCAAGAGCTTCCTGCATGTCATGGTGCGCGACCGTATCGAGACGCTGCTGGACTCGAGGCTCGCGAATTGAGGACCCGATAAGGCTGAAACTCGACGGACGTTGCTTCCGAAACACAGCATCACACACGTATCCGTGAGTGAGAACGCAGCCGCATAGCCACGAGGGCCCACGGTCTTCCGAGCTCCACCCTTTGGATCGCGAGGTGTCAGTCTGGTGGTCATTGTCGCGCCTCATGATGCGCGCGTCACATATGAAGACATCCCTATAACAACCTTAACCTTAAACGCGCCATCCGACTCCAGCGGTTGGTCAAAAAGAAAAGCTGCGTTCCCCTACCCCGGATTGTTTTTGCCTACGTAGTCAAGAACGAGAATGGCGAACTTCCGACCGGTGACGTCGTCGCGCCCCCGATGGAAAATCAGCGGACGCCAAGCGACCGACGCCGCTCACTCTGCGATTCGATAGTAGCGGCGTAGAAGCACCCCATCGCGTCCATTAGGACACGCACACGTCCGTCCTGGACGTGTATCCTAGTTGTATATAGGTGGAGACGCGTGACGGAGCTCCTCGCCGCGACCTGAGACCATCAGTCATGAAGGTGGTCAACCCCAACGACGCGTTCTTCGACCGCGACCGCGAGCGCGTGGCGCGGTGGTCGTACCTGGCGTTCACGCTCGCGAGCCTGTACCTCGTGCAGCGCTCCAAGAACAACCGCATCCCGAGCGAGGTGCGTCCGCCACACGAGCGTGCAGTTGCATAAGGTTGGGCTCATCTCTAATGGTCTCTATGTCTCTGGTATCACATGACAGAACATCGTGGGCATGTTCTCGTCGTTGCTGCCGACCGAGCTGTCGCACAAACTGGCGGCCTTCCACGCGGGCGTGGCCTACTGGCTGCACCGGCGGCGGGTGCCGCTCGTATCGCGCTGGAGCGGCGCGGCGGCCGTCCTTGCGCAGTGCGTCGTGTTCGTGCAGCTCGCGAGTATGTACCGGCTGAACCTGTCGTCCCGGCAGGACATGAAGCGCGCGCTCGCGGGCGCCGCCGTGTCGACCGACAAGCTGGCGCGCGTGGGTGAGATGGACTGGCGCCGCTGGCTGAGCGTCTTCCTGCCGCTGCCGCAGCCCATGGCGCTCGCCATCAGCTTCCCGGGCGTCAGCAAGGTCAAGACTGTCGCGTACGCGCACGTGGGCAAGCTCAAGACGGACAAGCTGCTCATGGACGTGTACAGGCACCGCGACACGCCCGCCAACGCGCCCGTCTTCGTGTACATCCACGGCGGCGGCTGGGTCATCGGCGATCGTCGCATCCCACCCTTCACGCTCGTACACCAGGTGGCGGCGCTGGGCTGGGTCGTGTGCGTGATCGACTACCGGCTGTCGCCCATGGTGTCCTTCCCGACGCACCTGATCGACTGCAAGCGCGCGATCGCGTACCTGCGGCGCCACGCGCGGCTCGAGCTGCAGGCCAACCCCGAGTTCATCGTCGTGGGCGGCGAGTCGGCCGGCGGGCACTTGGCGTCGCTGGTCGCGCTCACGGCCGAGGACAAGGCCTTCCAGCCCGGGTTCGAAGAGGTCGACACGAGCGTGCGCGGTTGCGTCGACAACTATGGCGTGCACGACTTCAAGGACCGCTTCGGGCTCTGGTACGCGCGCGACAAGAAGGACGGCATGATCCGCTACCTCGAGTTCCTCGTCATGCAGAAGAAGCTCAAGGACGCCGACGACGACTTCGAGCGCGCGTCGCCCGTCGCCTACCTGGACGCCGACGCGCTCGGCTCGGACGCGCGGCGCGCGCCCATCCCGCCCTTCTTCGTCTGCCACGGCACGCACGACAACACGGTGCCGTTCCAGGACTCGCGACTCTTCTTCGAGCACCTACAGGCGTACCGCGCGCGGCAGAGCGAGCGGCACAAGGCGCACGAGGCCGCGCAGTTCGGCGGCGTGCAGGACGTGTTCGTCAGCGTGCCCTTCGCGAGCCACATGTTCAACTTCTTCCTGTCCCCGCGCGCGCTCGCGTACGGGGACGCCGTGTGCGCGTTTCTCGCCGACCTGCACGAGAAGACGAGCGCAAGGTCCCCGCACGCGCGCTTCTACCCAGACGGCCCGGTGGTGCAGCCCACTGTCAGCGCGGCCTCGCGCTTATAGCTGGCGGACGTCCTTCCTGTATATATTGGCGATCTGAGGGCACGTTGCGCACGCCTCGAGTGATTCAACTAGAGAACAAGAGCTCTTGACGGTCTTATCCCTCCATCTTATTGTACGTGTTTCGGCAAGAAGCTCTTCTTATTCCGGCGATGTTCGTCCTCCTCCTTGCTGCGGCTTCCGCTGCGCGTGGAACACAAACAGCTCGTCCGGGTACTCGAGCGCGGCGAACACGCTCGCGAACGCGCCGTCTCTCGGCACCTGCTCGACGTCAAAGTCCGCGCGCAGCGCCTCGAGAAAGCGCGCCTCGATCTCCGCGCTGCGCGTCTCAAAGCTGAAGACCACGCGCGTGCGGTCGCTCGCCAGCTCCTTCAGCGTCGACGCGAGCAGCAGCGAGGCTTCCGCGTGGTACAGCACGTCCGAGAACACAACCACGTCCACGGCGCGCTCCGTCGCCCACCTGCGCAGCGTCTCGCCCTCAATCGGCTCGCCCCACTGACAGGGCTCGACCGCCGGCGCCTTCAGCTGCTTCCGGTCCGTGAAGTTGACCTGGACGTTGCGCCGCAGCAGCGGCAGCGCGTACGCCTGGTCTGTGAGCACCACCTCGGCGCCCAGGGCTGCCAGCGCCATGCCCACGAGGCCTACGCCAGCGCCCAACTCCACCGCGCGCGCCCCTCGGAAGCCGCCGGTGTTATGATTGTTGATAGCCTGGAGGTAGTCGGCCAGCAGCAGCGCAGCGTCCCAGACGCAGTGGCCGTGCGACGGGAACGCCGGCGTGCCCTCGCACGCGCCGCGGTCCTGCACGGCCGTCAGCGTCACGCCATCCGAGTCGTAGGCCGCCGCCACCGCGTACTCGAACTGCTGCTCGTCCACGCGCCCCCACAGATCGACAGCATCGTCGCCGTCGCTCGCCATGCTAGTCGTGGAGCTTTCGCTGGTCACAACGGGCTGCGGATATTGCTGCGAACATATTGAACAATAATTGAAAGCATATATTGTAGAGAACGGAATGATGGTTGGGAGTGCTTGTCGTATAGTTTCCCGTGTAGCCCAACGACGTTACCGGCATTTCAATGCGTTCCAAGAGCAGTAATAGCTGGATTCCCGAGCTCCTCTGTCATTTGTTTCGTCTTTCCCCTCCTCTTCCTGACGCTTGCTCTCTGGTTGATACACTTTGAATACGTTCCTGCCTACACTAGCACTCGTTTCTCACTTACATCGGCTGTTTCTCCTCTTTTTACAATACTTTTCCCCTCCTCTTGTGTACGTATGCGCGTCACTCCCACCGCTTCTCGGCTCCTCCTTGAAGGCGCTCGCTTAGTTTACTTGACTTGTCTCTCTTGTTCCTTGGTCTCTCCGCCTCGGGCTCCTCGCTGCTCTAGAGCGTCATGGCGCCGGTCTTGAGCGCGAAGACGACCTCGGCCATGCTCGGCCGCCGGTTGGGGTCGCGCTCGAGACAGACGGCGATCGTGTCCTTCATGACGCCCGAGCAGTGGCGGCTGAGTGTGAAGCCCGTCTTCTTGGCCGTGGGCGAGACCACGAGGCTCTCGCGCCCTTGTCCCACCGACTCGCGAGCGAGACGCCGCGCATTGACGGACGGGGGCTCGCCAGTGTCCAGCTCCACCAGCACGACGCCGAACGCGAACACGTCCGACTTGTCGGTCGGCTGGTCACCGCGCAGCACCTCGGGCGCGACGAACGCGCGGCACTGCGCGTCCAGCGGGGACACCTTGACGTAGTGGAAGATGGCGAACAGGCTCAGCTTGGCCGAGAAGGCGCGGTCCAGTAGCACGTTGAACGAGTTCAGGCGGCCGTGCACGATGTTCTTCTTGTGCAGGAAGGCTACGGCCTCGGCGATCTGGCGCGCGATCGCGTGCTGCTTGGGCACCGTCAGGTCCACCGCCGCGCTCAGGATGCAGTCGCGCAGCGCGCCCTTGTCCACGTACTCGACCACGGCGCACAGCTCCGTGCCCTCCGAGTCCCACATGGCGCCGCGGAAGGCGGCGATGCGCGGGTGCTTGAGCGTGAACATGAGTTCGATCTCAGTCACGAAGTCGCGCAGCAACGCCCTTGACGCGGCGCTGCTCTTGATCTTCTTGACGAGCACCGTCTCCTTCCTGTACTCGCCGAGCCAGAGCTCCGACCGACTGCTCACGCGCAGCATCTTGGTGAGCAGCACGTCGTCGTACGACAGCCGCGTGAGCCCAATGTAGCCGTCGGCGACCGACGCGAGCAGCTCGAAGTCGGACGTCGTGTGGCTCGAGCCCGACTGGTTCCCCATGTCCATGTACGGGTGGTCGGCCATGTCGCCCATGCCGATCGCGATCGACGGCATCATGCTGTTCGACAGCTTGGGCGGCTCGCGCTGCCGCCTCTTCCGGCAGTAGAGCAGCACTAGGACCAGCAGCACGACCACAGCAGCGGCGCAGCCGCCCACAATCACCCACGAGTTGGTTGACGACGATCCGCTCGATGTCGACACTGTCTGCGTGGGCGTTGGCGCCGCGGTCACCGCCGTGTTGTTCTCGCCGATGGAGCCCACCGTATCGTTGCCGTCTTGCCCAACGCAGAACGTGAACGACCCGTTCAGGGCGGTCTGCACGTCCTCGCTTGGGCACGCGCTCGTGTTGGTCACTCCGTCGATGGTGAACAGGCGAAGGTCGGCCAGGAACCCCAGCTCGGCGGCCGTCAGGCTCGACGCGTTGATCGGGTTGTTCGCGAGCGTCAGGAACTGGAGCGTCGACAGGTTGAACACCACCGGCGGCACTTCCGTCAACGCGTTCCCTTCCAAATACCTGGGCGTACGCAGGAACTACATGTTAGGGCGCTGCTTAATGCGCTGGTGTCATCTGGGCCAGCTCGGACAAGTACGTACAGACTCATTAACTCCGGGAAATTGTCTGGGTCGAGGTTGAATTCCTCAATCTTGTTGTTGCTCAGGTCACTGTGGAGCAGCGAAGACATAAGACGGTCAGCTTTGCGTTTGAATGGCACCTTATGCTCTCCACGACAGCCGGACGTGGCACTGTGGCTTACAGAGCGACGAGTGCGGAGAACGACTGGCTCTGGAAGTCGGTCGCGATCTTGCTGATCGAATTGTTTTGCAGGTTCCTGCACAAGAAACACCCCCCGTCAGGGCCACTTTAAGGCCGGAAACGAGCATTGAACAGCCAGGGATGGACGTACAGCGACGTAACCGAGTCTCCGCTCACGAGCTGCGTCGGGATGGCCGAAAGGCTGCAGTTGTTGATAGATCTACGCAAGCAGAGCAACAGCATGTGAGTGTCGATCCTGTAATAGCAGCTTGGAGTGGAACGAGGCGCGCGCACGTACATTCCCTTGACGCTGTTGAGCGCGAGCGCGCTGCCGGCGCCGGACAGCGACAGGTTGTAGAATGTGCTGTGTCGAGTCCAAGAAGACGACATTGTGGACGCAGTACCGTCAGCCTATTGCAATCACATGTGGCCGTCCTGAGTGCACAGAATCGCGGCGTACACTTTGTCCAGCGTCGCGTCGGGCTGGATGTTCATGGACGCGAGCTGCAGTGACGTCGACAACGGCTCCAGCTGCTCGCTCGCTCGTCGGAACTCCCTGGGCACGGCCAACACAAGATAGAACAACAGATTAGAGCCTCGGATCGCGTTGGAGCCGCTCCAGAAGCGGCAGTCGCTTACAGCTGCGTGACTTGGTCGTCGAGCTGGAGCAGCCCGATGCGCTCGAACGGCGCGACGCCGACCGAGTCGTTGGCGTCGCCCGGCTCGAAGACCCAGTCCGTCTCGTCCGAGTCGAACGCATCCATGCAGAGCGCGGCCTGGCCCGAGGACAGCGTCGCGCAGTCCGTGTTGTTGACGCAGTCGATCGGGTTGGCCGACGACTGGCCCACCACGACGCACGCGCCGTTGACGCTGCAGCCGCCGTTGCAGCTCGTCGTGAGCGTGTTGAGCGCGCTGGACGACGTCGACGAAGACGTCGACGCCGAGCCGCTACTACCGCTGCTGGAACTGGAGGTGGAGGCCGCCCATGCGCTCGACGGCAGCACCGAGGCCACCGCTGCGATCGCGGCCAGCGCTTGCCATCGGCGCGGCTGCGACATGTACTGTATAGCGTCCGATACTCGCGCGGTTAGACTGGAGTCGATCCCCTGTCGTAGAGTATATCAACGTGATGATATCCGCCGCGACTCAGCCGAGATCGGCCACTCAACTGACGGGATCAGCGGACCGCTTGAGCGCTTGATCAGTCCACGGGGGAAGCAAATAAGAGCGCGCGCGAGTGTCGCAGACGCCGCCTCTATCCCGACTAAGAAGGCGGCGGGAACGCGCCTTATCTCGGATCAGAAAGGCAGCGGCGCGAACCCCACAGCCAGGCGTAAACGCCACGTGACTCGTCCGGGCCGAAATGGAAGGCTGCGGGCGGGCGACGGGGGGATTAATGTTCTCTTGGACACAGAGGCCGAGCCGATCGCCGCGAAGTCGATGGAGATGGAGAGATCGCGCCTGCTTTGGGGAAATGGGAGGAGCGCGGGCGGCATTTCCGGGCACGGAGGGGGGAGGGAGGAAGGCGCGGCGGCTTCCCGACATTCACACTGTATGTCGCTGCTGGGGGTCGAATCGTAACCCCGTCTGGCGGGGGGTCAACAGTCAGACGGGGTGCACCTTTTGGTGGACAAGCGACAGGGCAGAACGAGTGACTTGGGGGATCCAGGCGCGCGGATGCGGTTTTGACCAATCAGAGAGTTGGGAAAGTGTCCATTTGAGATGGCGATTGGATGAAAAGAGAAGATTTGAGGCGAAGGGCTGGGGTTCGTTGTCGGATTGCGGGACACACAACGAGAGAGAACACCGCCTTTGCTGGAGGCGCGCAACAAAAGTTGAAGCCTGCGGAAAACCGTCAGTGAACTGAAACACATGGGTGAATCGAGAAAAACGCACCCAAAAGATTGTTGTTTTTGTTTCAGGTTTTTGCATTTTCCCGTCCAGAGCACTTTTCCGTCAGCGGCAGCATTTCGCACAGAAACGTTTGTAAAAGCGCACTGGACCAAAAAGTCCAGAAAAAAACTGCGGAACGTGTCGGCCCAATCGCGAAACCCATGGAGAAAACTACTCACTGGAGAACCGGCCAGCGCAGTCCAGAGAATCAGCGTCAACACTATTAGCGATGACCATTATGTAGCGCCGCTTCATGCGAGACGTGCCCCTCAAGCCATTGGAATGGAGCGAACCGGCGCGTCCCTCGCGCTTGGGAGCGACGCCAGCCACACGTGCGTATGCCGGATTGTGATATGATACGTACGCATCCTTTGGGTGTCAAGAGGTGCAACAGTCGCTGTGTGTGGGGTGTGGCGCCCTTTCGGTCCGATGACTCGATGGCGGGAAGCCGGCGGCTGATCTGGATGCTCGTCAGCGAAATGGCGCCGCTAAAGACCTTCATCACGGCCCCGGGCGCTCTCCGCCAGCAGTCGGGAGACCGTTCGGTCCAAGGCGTCGAGTGACGCTGCGTCTTGCCGTGCCAAGTATAGTGGGTCCAGCAACTGCTTCAAGAGGAACGCGGCGCTGGCGGCGTGGGCGCGCAGGAAGCTGCCGTCGAACAGCGCCAGTGCCTCAAGCAGCGCCGCTACATCCGCGGCTGCTACATCCTCGTTGCCGACTTCTACGGGCGTGATGGTTGCTGGAGACCGCCTTGTGACCTGAACGAGTTGCTCAAGCAAGTCCATCGGCGAGCTGGGGCTGCCAAGGGACATGGCAACGGTCTGCTCCTTGCGTCGCTGGTGCTGTCGGTATTTCTCGACCGCCAAGCGGGCCTTGGCGTCCTCGGAGGCCATCGCCAGCTTCACCCTTGGGACGACCCACCCGAAGACTGGCTGTGTGACGAGACGCACCAGTTTGGCGTACACCATCCGCCACAGCTCCGCTGAGGACTCGTCCAGCCCGCTCAGTTGCATCAACTCGGCGGCCTTGAACGTCAGCACGTCGCGAAGCAGCGTCGCCACGCAGTCGCGCAGGCCCTGGAGCGCCATGGCCGCCGACCGCATCGCCATGTTGTGCCTGACCTCGAGCCAGAACCGGCGCACAAACCGCGCGGCCGGTTGTCGTTCGTCTGCGAGAAGCGCTTCGAGCGCGACGTTGACGCGCTCGGAGGCGTCGGGGATTGTGGTGAGAAGGTCGCATGTGAGTCGGAACGACAGGAACGTGGAGTTGAAGTCGTCGCCCGTGGATAGGGACGACGACGACGGCGACGAACGAGCCACTGAGGGCGATGCCGACGCCGAAGATGCCGCAGCTGACGCCGCGCTCTGGGAGTTCCAGCTCGTTCGCGACGGTGACATGAAGAAGGCGGAGGCTGTGCGTGAACCGGAAGACGAGGACGCCAACGGTGAGCACTCACTCGCCAGGATCTGCTGCGACCGCAGGTTATGCAGGCGTGGGGTCGCAAACGCCATGTCCATGGTTTGCACGATCCTCTGGATACCGATGGTGGCGTCTCGGCTGATTGCTCCGCTAGAAGCAGTTCTGTCCACGTTGTCAATGCTGGACGCGCTGCTTTCACGCGGACGACAGCTCGGGGGCGGCCTCATGATGGCGGTCTCCAGCACTCGGAGCGCGAGGTACTGGCGCTCCAGCTTCTCCAGGTCGAGCACCTTCGTGACGGTGAAGTAGCTGGACGTCCGCAGCCTCTCGAGCGCGACGCCAACGACCCCGATGAACGGCACAAAGCTGCTGCTGCTGCTCACAGACGCTGAAGACGTTGGGGAAAGCGCTGGTTTGCTGGTCTCCTCGCTCTGCCTTCGCTTCAGCTTGTCGAACCCTCCCGAGTGGTCGCACAGCTTTCGCAGCTCCGCTAACAGCGCCTTGTACTTGGCACGCACCTTTTTCCACGTCGTCGGCAGGCGGGAGCGCATGAGCGGCATGTCGCCCAGACATCCGACGCAGATCATCACGAGGTGGAAGTTGAGCAGCGGCGGCTCGCTGGCGGCGTGGGCGATCGAAATAACCTCCTCGATGACCTCGGCGCGGTCCTTCGGGGTGTCTTCGCCCAGCACCGACCAGACGAAGAAGGCCACGAGGCGGTTGAAGTGCTCCGTGAGCTCTCTCGCCGCGTCTCGCGGGTTGCGAGGGAAGTCCCACAAGCAAATCCCGGTGAGGTGGCGGTGGTGGAACAGTGTGAGCTGCTCGGCCAGCTCGACGCACGAGAACTTCCACAGCAGCGACCGTAGCGGCTCCAGTGGCGGTGTCTCGCTCGGCGTCAGCTCTATCCGATCGCTGTCTTCATGCGATGGAATCGCGCACGTCGGTAGAATGGAGACGACACTATCGTGAGTGGGCGATACGCAAGGTGTTGGTTCTCGCGGTCGAGCTGACTTTGCCTGCGGAGCAGAGCTGGAAGTGGAGGCAGCGTTGGTGCTGGAGCCCACCAAGCCGCTCGGTTTTGCTAGGCCGGCGAGGCTGAGAAGGTTGGGGAACGAGTGGTGCCGCATCTTCTTGCGGCGGATCAGCCAACTGGACCCCGTCGTCAACGGACTCCCAACATCCGCAGGCGGTAGATTAGACGGAGAGTTGACTGCTTGGACCGGAGCGGCATTGCGAGTCGGCGAATCCGTGGTCTTGGGAGGTGGCGAAGGGCATGGCGCGACTGGTTGTTTGTGCTCTTGGATGTGCTCCACGTCGTCGCTGAATCGCCTCAGCCGGCAGTGCGGAAAGAACCGGTCGATCACTTCCTGGACGGCCTCTCTGTTCACCTCCGGCCTCTTGCTGTAGATCGGGTGGAAGAGCATGTCGCGCACAAACTTGCCCGCGTGCTGCTTCCGCTGGGACACAGACGGCGTCGAGTGCGTCGACAGCCGCGGGTTCTCGCGTTGCCGCTCTCCGAGCGCACGCAGAACGTCCTCCATGCCGATGCCAGCGGACGCGAGCACTCCGGCGTGCAGCAAGATAACGCGGCCGCCGTGGTCTACGCCCTCGATGAAGTCGCAAACCGACTGGAGGCTCGTCGCGCGCAGCTGGTCGTCGCTCATGTCCATTGCGTGCCCTCTTTGATCGCTGACAGACGCGTCTGGCACCATGACAAGGTCTTCGGAGGCCGCGCCCATGGACAAGTTGCACTGGATCATCGAGTCGCGCACGTCCTGAAGCGCCAGGAGAACGTCGTTGTACCCGTCGCCGTCGTCGTCCACGCTGTGTCGGGCCCCAGCGTTCGGCTCGAGGCTATGCGTTGTGCTTTCGCTTGAGTCGTCGCTGTCCTCCTCCGATAGCACGAGCCCGCTGCTCTCGCGATCGACTCCAACTCGTTCCTGGGCACTGGCAAGTGCGCCGAGCCACTCGTCGCGTTCGGTCGTCGTCCGACAGTCTAGCACCGTGGACTTCTCGCTTGACGAGATCACAATCAGAGACTGGTCGTCGTGGAACTTGAACTTGACGCCGCTGTCGTACAGATTGATCTTGTCACGTTCAATCTGGTCAATGAGCGGCATCGAGCAGGTAGTTAAGGCTGAAGCCAATGTGAGAGACGCACCTTGGTCTTGACGGACCCACACTTCCGCCGATGAACGACCACCATGCCCTTCCTGACGACCACGTAGCGATCTCGCCACTGGCGGGAGGAATCAAGACGCACATCAGGGATGCTATATACGCACAGACTCCGCTCATATCGTCCAAGCTCGCTTACGATGAAGTGGCCGCGCACGGCCACGCTTCCTTCCTTGATGGTCGGGACCGCATCATCGCGGGACAGCAGTACGATCTCGTCGTGCATGACCTACACCACTCTCACAATTCAATCGGCTAATCATGACACGACACAAGGGCTGTGAAGTCGTTCGCACGCACCGTCAATCGAGCCTTGCTGGGTGAGCCTCTTTACTTGGCTCGGCAATAGCAACAAGCTGAGCGCGCTGCTCTCACCAAGCTCCAAGCACGTCGTAACCGAACGGCAGCGCTATATATAGGACGAGTCAGGTTGACAGTAACTTCAACGTGAAGGTGTTATCCGGACAAACGCGACTGTTTGGAGCGGTGCTTATCCGGAAGCACTTGTAGTCAGACGCAAAACCTGATAACTGATCACGGGTACGATGCGCGCGACCTTGCTTCATGTGCCTCGGCGCTCATTTCCGGCGTCATTTTCGCGTTCCCACCCGTCCCCCGCTCTTGTTGCCGTGCTGTAAGCCACACCGGAGACGCATGAGCGCCTCGACCGCTAGGAAAAGCACTAGAATCCGGACTTACACTCGCGGAGAAGTGCGCGCGTCGCGGCCCTGGCGACAACGAGTCGGCTCTGCGCAGCCGCCGCGAGTCGCTCGAGCCGCGCGACTTCCCGCCGGTGGTCCCGCTCCATTTGCGCCCGACGCTCGCGCGAGACGCGGACGACGTCCTCGAGCATCAGCGTCGTGTGCCGCAGCGTCTCCAGCTTGCTATTGAGGCCGTCCGCGTCCAAGCACGCGGCGGGCGACTCGACCGTCAGATACGACGCGTACTCGCCGTCCATCGCGATGGAAAACTGGGCTTCCTTCGTTGTTAATGCAGTCAGTCGGCTGGTCGTGGCGCGAGTTGGGGAATGAGCGAGAAGGGGGAAGCGCGGCGGCAGTAAGGGAAACCCAGCGCAGATAAGAAGACAGGGCGGGTTTCCCTTGGCAACTAAGAAGACAGGACAGTCACACGCGACTTACATTAACCAGCGAGTTATACTTTAGGTCCGTCGGTCGTTCCCCAACACATAGTAGCGGTAGTGGAAGTTGGATGGATGCTCAGACGATGGCGGGCTAGAAGTGGAGCATGGCGGCGATGTACGAGGCGCTGGGGCGCAGCGACGGGTCGTACTGGAGGCAGGCGGTGGCCAGCTCGCGCACGACGGCGGGACACTCGTCCGTGAACGGGAACATGGTCATGAGGCTCGTGCTGCGCAGGTCGTCGATCTTGGTCGTCTCTCTCCGCGAGCTGTCGAGGTCTCTGGACGACGAAGAAGAGCGTGCGGACAGCAAGGCGTTGGGTGCCAAGCCGCGGCGCGAGCTGCTGCCGCGGCCGCTGTTCGCCTCCAGCAGCGACTTGGATGACTCCGTCGTGTCAAGCTGCGTGGTCCGCAGCCGCCATGAGCTGCGGATCATCTCGTCCGCCTTCTCGCACGTGTCGAGGTGCGCCAGCAGCACGCCGAACGCGTACATGTCGGACGACGAGCGCGGGGCCTCGCCGGCGAGGATCTCGGGCGCGAAGAAGGCCTTGACCGACGAGTCGTAGCGCCGTAGAGGCCTCCTTGAGTCCACTTGCGGGTCGTAAATGGACTCACGCGGCTCCAGCTCCGCCGGGATCGCAGCCAACACTGGGTTGAGCTTGCACCCCTTGTCTGTATCGACAAAGACGCTCCTGCCGTTGAGGCCGTCGTACGTCACGTCACGCTGGCTGTGCAGGTACATGAGCCCGCGCGCGACCTGGCATGCCGCCTTCATCTTGAAGTTCTGCCACGTGAGCTGGTGGCCCGAGCTGTGCAAGAAGTTCTCGAGCGTGCCCAGGTTCATGTGCTCGCACACGGCCGAGATGGTGTGCACGTCATCCCAGATGAGACCGGTGACCGAGAGCAACTGCGGGTGCCGGAGCTGCGACAGAGTGGGCACCATGTGGTGCGCCGACTCGCTGTTCTGGCCCACGTCGTCCGAGATCTTGAGCTGGTGGAGCGTCACCAGCCGCGTCAGGTACTCGGCCTTGGACACGTGGACGTCTCCGTTCTTGGTCATGAACATGAGCACCGTCACATGCTCCGCTGGGATGTCCCGGAACGTCGTCTTGCGCAGCACGTCGCCCGCGCTGCCCTGCTCATAGTACGACTTTTCGATCTCAGTCGACTCGAGCTTGTGGGTTGACGACCCGAAGCGGCCGGCCAGCAGGTTCCGCATGCTCGACTTGAGCTTGTTCTCGGACTCGGAAGTCGAGTCGTGGTGCTGCGACGCCGACGCGGCCTTCCGTTTGACACGCTTCCTGAGCAGAATCACGCCGCCAATGGCTGCGACGACCGCGATGGCCGACAAGAGGAGGATGATCAGGAGCACCGGCGAGCTTTCGATACCGCTCGCGGTGGACGACGAGCTGTCCTCCGAGCCGGAGCCGATGTCGGTCAACCCATCGGAGGCTAGTACGCAGACGCTCTTCTGCTCCCAGCTCTTCTGCACGTACCCCGCCGCGCAAGTGTCGTTCACGGTCAGGTTGGCCTCGAAGACGGTTAACGACTCGAGGAACCGCCACTGAGCGTACGTGACGTGCGCGTCCGAGATGTAGTTCCCCTGCAGGAGCAGCGCCGACAGGTTGCTCAGCTCATAAATAACCAGTGGGATGTCCGTGAGCTGGTTCTCCGTCAGGTCCCTGGACCACGCAACCAAGTTAGAAGCGCTCGCTCATAGGAGTTCTGTGTTGGAGGACCGTTTGCGGACGTACAAGTAGCTGACGGATGTGAACGTGCGGTTCCCGCGCGGGTCGAACTGCTCCAGCCTCGATCGCTGGACAATTCTGTGAGATGTGAACGTGAGGCAACACCGGCGTTAGATGAGCCCAACGGCGGGGGCAAACGGCTGCGGAGATGAACGTACAATGTCTCCAGACTAGGCGGGAAAATGTTGACCGTGATGTTGCCGACCGACACGTCCATGATTGATCTTCACCGGAGGGCGGAACGCGTCAGAGGTGAATCCCAAGCCAGTCATGACGCAAGTGTTGGCTGGCTTACATTCTCTCTAGCGCCGTCCCGGACAAGAAGGTTGTCTCGGAGAACGTCAGCGGCACGCTTCTTGAGCTCCCCGTCGCGCCAGCGATAGTTCTGCAGCGTTCCACAGTCGCGTATTAGCTGCATCTGTTGTAAATTGGCACCAGTCAGGGAGCTACAAAAGCAACGTACAGGTTCTTGAGCGTCGGTGGGAGGCTGAGCGCGTCGACGTACTGGAAGAGCCCCGTGTCGGCCCTGTCTTCCTGCGGCTGCGCCACGTTGAGCACCCAGGCCTCTGCGTCCGCGTTGTTGGTCTGTAGGCACTGCAGCTCGCAGTTGCCAGCCGTCACGTTGGTCACGCACGAGTCCATTTCCGTGAAGGCGCAGCCCAGGTAGTAGTAGTCGCCCTGCCCCGCCTGGCTGCTCTCGTTCTGCGCCGACTGCGGCGCGTAGCTGACGCACAGCGGGTAGCTCGCCGCGCTCTCGCACGCGTCGAAGCAGCTCGTCGTGAGCGTGTTGAGGCTCGGCAGCGCGCACAGCTCGTCGCCTGCGGCGGCGTCCATCTCGAGCGCGAAGAGGAGGCCAAGGGCCGGAGGTAGCGTCGCTGTCGCTAGGACCCGCTTCATGCTGGATAGCTCGAGTGTGGGAGGCACTCGGACGCGTTGACCGTCGACCGGAGAACACCGAGGCCGCACAAGCCGCGATGTAGTGTCGTGCGATGATACTGTTGTCACATACCATGAGTGAAGACGCGAGTACTGTAAGTATCGGTACGAGCCCTTGTGCGACAAGAACAGCTGTGCGCGCAGGTGGCGCAGGCGCGCGTTCCTCGCGAAGGTCGCCGCCAACCTTATGGTTAGCGTCATGTAACTTACGGGCTCCGTGTCGGTCACGCGCCGCGCGTTCGCTTGAGGCTCCTGCCCGCTCCACGACCGCCAACCGGCTGGCCTTGTCTTGCGGTCTTGGGCTGTGTAGAAGGACACTCGATACGGCGAGCCGCCCGTTAAATGCGCTCGCCAGATGTGATTCGTGAGTGGCTCGACTGTTAGCCCGCCGCCAAAAGAGCGGGGCGGGGCTGGCGAGTTCTTCCCGCGGCGCGCGTAAGCAACTGGGCTCGTCTTGGGATCGGCAGGAGCAGTACAGTAGAGGCTCTACCAGAGCAGCCCACTCGCTCTGTTCGACCGCCGAGCGCACTGGTAAATTGGATGTGAGGCCTTGGAGAGCTGCCGTTGGCTTGGTGCCCGCCGATCCCACGGTCTGTCCCACAAAAGTCAGCACCAGATGGGATGCGCGACCCTGGACCGTACACCGCGCTGTATTCGGAGAGTGAACGTTCAGCAGTGTCCGAGGCAGATCATTGGATAAAACACTGATCTATTCCATGATGATTGGTTGAAAAGGGGAAGTTAGCGGATCAGATGGACGGTCGGCGCCGACCCCGACACTTCCACGGGACACATCCACCCACTCGAAAATGGAAGACCAAGGCGATCGATCGCCTTGACCGCCTGGGTATCGACAGGTCGCTTAGGTATCGGAAAATGATATGTGCATATCGCTCATTGTTACAGCAGCGGCAATTGCTGGACGGGCGGCGGTTATGCTGTCCTCTTCATCTTGTGCGCGCCGGTTGCCTGTCACACTGAGGGGCGACACGCTCGCGCGGCCGTGCGCCCGGGTCTTCCATGGATGTCCAGCGGTCGCAAGGGAGGCGTTGAGAGTGTACCTATATCATGAACGGCGCTTGTTCGGTCGGTAGCGCGCGACGGGAATTTTCTCGAACGAAAAGCGAGCGGCGGGCTCGACGCTCGAGCGCGAGCGCGTCGGCTCATTGATGGGCGTCGTGGACGAGATGGCGACCGCGAGTGCGCAGCTTCATTGCGGACTGACGGTCGTCGCTGTCGGCGGAGCGGTCGCGCTTTATCCCTCCGCAAAGCGCTTGCACGCCGCCTGCCACATGTGGCCTGGAGCCTAAATCTGGCCTCAGCTCGGCCCGCCACGAACGAGAATCAAGCGAGGCGTGTCGTTCTGCGTGCTGACCAGCCTGGTCACCGCTCCGGACGGGCAAAATCCACCGCTCGACACATCGAGAGCATGCGCAATACGACCAGTCACCCCACAGCAATTACGCACCCCATCAGCGACGCTGCAAGTGCTCCCACCGCGCTGATTTAAGGCCAGGACCCGTCCAAATCAGCCGCCCGCTGTGGTCACTCCTCTAAGCGGTGCCCACAATAAGTGCGTTGCGTCTTACCTTGAAGTATAAATGGGTACACACGATGAATCGACAATTATTGCCAGAAAATAGAACGCGTTCTATTTTTACGGCCACCTTTCGTCTATCAATTGCGCGCGGTTGGCGGGCAGGAGCTGCGCTTAATTGGGCGCGGCATCCGAGCTGCTGGCTGGACTTGCAGGCAGCGGAGGAAGGGAGGACGGCACGAGCCCACGGCGGGGGACAACAATAAACACCGGACCGGTATCATCGGCGCCTGCGCCACGCCCCACGCTCTGAACCCTCCGCCATGAGCGTGCGACGACTGCGCGAGGCCACGCAGGCGTCTCCGCGCTTCCAAGTCGGTGCGTCCGCCTGGAGTAGCGATCGCTCTCTTCACAGTGCGCTAATGCTGTTCGATTTGCTATTGATACGCCAGCGGAGTCCAAGAGCGCGATGAGCGACGGCGAGCACGAGTACCTGCGGCAGCACGTGGACCCGGTGCTCATGCCGCTCATCGAGGCGCTGCTGCTGTACCAGCCCGAGAGCATCTACGAGTTTATCTGCGACTACGTGGACGAGCGCAAGTCCCGCGCTTCCGTTTTTCGCACAGTAGTAGCGGCGGCGGCGGCGGCTGCGCCAACAAGCTCACGACGCGCCGCTCCATGGTGGAGTTCATGTCCACGAGCGTGATCCCCGTCATGGACGACCTGGCGCGCCAGATCCTGCGCGAGAAGCCCAGCTCCGTCAAGGGCTTCATTCACGACGTGGTGGCGGCGCGCATCGTGCTCGGCCGCTCCGAATCCAACCAGAGCGACGCGAGCTGCTACAAGCTCGACGACACGGTGCTGTGCCGGTACAAAGGCCGCCCGCGCTACTTCCGCGGCGTTATCACAACCATTGAGGCCGTCGACAGCGCCGACACGCTCTTCACCGTCCTGTACGACGACGGCAAGGTCGAAACGCGGGTGCACTCCGTGTGTTCGAAGCCCTGAAGCCCAGCAAGCGACGCTGCGGACGTCTCCAGCCGACCGTCAACCGCCAACAACCAGGAGCAGCATCACGAACCCGGTACTGGCGATGCTTCAGCATCGGCTGTTGGAGTGAGCGCTCCGGCCAACACTGTGCAGATTGAGATCGTGGTCCTGATCATCGGCATCGACGGCGCGGGCAAGACGACGCTGGTGTCGACGCTGCAGGGCGACCTGGACAAGGAGCACGTGCCCAGCGCGGGCTTCACGTCCGCCTCCTTCGAGCTCGACACGGGCGCCGTCACCTTCTACGACCTGGGCGGCGGTCCGGCCTTCCGCAACGTCTGGACCGAGTACTACGCCGACGTACGGCCTCTATCACCCTCGCCAAACCAAAGCCGGTGAATAGTAGCCTGCTAGCTGGTGCATATGCTCCGCCTGACCGACTTGCAGGTGCACGGCGTCATCTTCGTGGTCGACTCGTCCCGCGAGAGCGCGGTCCAGGAGGCCGCCGGCGTGCTGAGCGACGCCATGGTGCACGACATGATGGCTGACAAGCCGCTGCTAGTGTGAGCGCGCGCTCATGACCGCCTTCTGAAGCGTTCTCATCTCAGGGCTGACCGCGTTTGATGTCCCTCGTGTCCCCCCTCTTCAGCTTCGCCAACAAGCGCGACCAGCCGTCGGCGCTCGCGGAGAAGAGCGTGGGCGATCGCCTCCGCCTCGACCACTTCTCGACCGTCAAGTGCGTCCCGTGCGTGGCCAAGCCCGCGGCCAACGGCAGTCTTGTCGACGAGCGCCTCGAGTCGGGGCTCAGCTGGCTGTTCGACCAGGTCAAGGCACAGTACGGCACACTCCGCGAGCGCGTCACGCGGGACCTCGCGCAGAAGAAGCTCGCCGACCAGCGGCGGCGCGACGAGCAGCGCGCGCGCGTCTCCAAGTGGAAGGAAGAGCGCGAGCGCCAGCAAATGGCACTGCACGACAGCGACCGGCACCAGCAAGACGCCGCGAACGCCTCGGAGAACCAAAAGGAGGCGACCAACAGCTCCAGCTCGACCGTTTCCGGCGAAACCAAGCGCGTGGCGACGCCAGAGAGCGACCCGGACGTGATCTACTGCTCCAACTGCTCGATCGAGCCCGCGGCAACCAAGTGCGCGGCCACCAAGTGGATGCCCGTGTGCGCGTCGTGCGCCGCGACGCTAAAGGCGAGCCAATAACACGAAACACAGCACTCTGTTGACTCTGGAAGCTGGAGGAAACACCCAAGTCTTCATGCACCAATTGTTCGTCTATTACCGGGCCGATCGACAGTCGGCGCGCTACCCCCGACTCTTGCGTCCCTTTTTGCCTTTGCCCCTGCCGCGGCCACCGTCGTCCTCGTCCTCGTCCTGCTTGGCGCGCGCGACCGACACAATCTTCTCGACGCCCTCCTTCTTCTTCTCCTTGCGCTTCTCCTTGCGCTCCTTGCGCTTCTCGGCCGCCTTCTGCTCCTTCTCGAGGCGGATCCGCTCCGCTTCTTGCCGCTTGCGTTCCCGCTCTTCTTCTACCAGCATCAGCTCCGGACTGTCTTCGGCGTCGTCCGCAGTTGCAGGGGACTCGCTAGCGTCCGTTGTCTTATCGCCAGGCGACTCGCCGCCCTCACCGTCGTCGTCGCTGATCTTGAGCTTGCCGGCGGCCGCGAGCTCCTCGCGCAGCTCGCGCTCCATCTCCTCCTCCAGCAGGTCAAAGTCCGTCGACACGCCGAGCTCGAGCTCCTTGTCGCGGTGTTTCTTGCTCGTGAGGTGGTTCTGGAGCTGCTTGGCCGACTTGAAGGTCTTGCGGCACAGGTCGCAGACCAGCACGTCCGCGTCGAGCTTCTTGCGCAGCTGCTCCATCTCGTGCGCGATGTGCTGGTCCGCCACGCGGCTCGTCTCGTCGGACGCCCAGCGCTCGCGCTCCTGCTGCTGGAACGCGAGCCGCTCGGCGTCGTACGCGGCCTGCCGCTCGCGCTTGCGCTCCTCCTCCTCGCGCCGCCGCTGCTCGCGCTCGCGCTCCTTCTGCTTCTGCAGCGCGAGCACGCGCTTGTCGCGGCGGTAGACGAACTCGACCAGCTCGCGCACGTCGGCCGTGAAGGCCTTCTTGGCGGCGTCGCGCAACTTCTTGTTCTCCTTCTCCATGGCGCGCCGCACCTGCCGCGTCGGCGCGTCAGTCGTCTTGTACTCGTCCATCCACGCGAAGCTGCGCCGCGTCACGTAGCTGCGCCAGTACTGGTAGAAGCCGGTAACGTCCTCCGCCGACGCGTCGCTGTCCCCGAACGCCGGCGCCCCGCGGCCGTCCCCATCCTCCGCGCTCGCCGCGTCCAGCTCGTCGATCTACAGTTCGTGAGTCACTGAGAGTCAGCCACCGGCGCCATATCGCGTCTAGAAGCTCGGCTGTCCGTCTGACCTTGGCGAAGAGCGCGCCATAGACCGAGTAGAAGCTCTTGTCGTCCTTGCCGAAGCCCGAGAAGACCGACGCGCTGCTCAAAGCGTCCACAGGTCACGCGTCAGGTGCGGTCCTCCACCACTGCCAAACACTCCATACGAAACGACACTAATGCCCACCGACCTGAAGTACCGGAAGAGGTTGAGCTCGCCCTCGTCCGCTCTGTCCCCGTCGCCGCCGTCGTCGCCGCGCAGGATCTGCTCGCGGTGGTCGTCGTACCACTTCTTCTCGTGCGGGTCGCTCAGCACCTCGTATGCGTTCTGGATCTCCTGGAACTTGAACGTCGCCTCCTCGCTCGAGATGTTGTTCTTCTGGTGCTTATCCGGGTGCCAGCGCAGCGCCAGCAGGCGGAACGCCTTCTTGATCTCGCCCGCGTCCGCCGCCCGCGCCAGGCCCAGCACCTCGTAGTGGCACCGCATTGTGTACCAACCTGATGCACCTGAAAGTGATGGCGCGAAGCCGTTCGTTCGCCAATCAACTGCAAGTGAGCGGGTACATTCTGTAGAGGAGAGAATCAATTATTGATGAAAAGTGTTTATTATAGATCATTTGTATGCGACTTTTTAATATTATAGGGTTTATTATACGAAATGATTATCGCGTTGGATGAAATCAATAAATATGGGAGCGTTCACGTCCGCCAAGCGGCGCGCGTGGCGGCATGGGTCGCCGCGAAGCGATCCGAAGCGCCAGGAACGCGGCAATGGCTGCTAATCCCTGAGCCTTCGTGGATAAACTCGCTTGGCTACCGGCTCTGCTTCGCGCTGGGCGTGTTCGTCCGAAGCTTGAGGCAGCTTGGGACGCGTCGGCCACTGCTTGGAGGCGCTTCACAGCAGTCAATTGGGCGCTTGGCTTGCGGTTCGAGGCCACCTCCGCGACGGCTTCCTCTGGTCCTGGGCTTGGAGGGCTTCCCCATTACTTGGCACACGCCTCTTGACCCTTGGACCAGCAACGCGGGGCTTCTTCCCGCTGCTTGGGCTTCCTCTCCCTTTCAACTGCTGGGGCTTCTTCCTCCTTTCAACCTGTGGGGGTCTCGCTCGGAGCATCCGGACTGGGTCAGGGCGGTTGGCTCGCGCTTGGGGCGCCGCGAGCAGGACAACGTCAAAGGAATGGATGGGGGGAAAGACACACACGCAAAGCCACTTGGTCATCTTGTCATCTTGCCCTGCCACTGTTGTTGGGTTTCTTCACTAGCTGCTCCATCTTCTGCTGCTTCGAGAGCCTTGCCGACGTCTTGGTTGCTGCAAAGGGCTTCATTCTGCGGTCTGATCCATCCGATTCGCCCATGATGACATGGGCAAAGCGCACAGACACCGTCAGCCAGAACCAGCGGACCTAGTCACGCATTTCCTCGTCGTCCGCGCGGCGGGGCGAGCCGGACGGCGAGCGGCGGTCCTCCCGTCGCGGGGAGAACGACCGGTCCCGCGAACGGGCGGGCGACGGGGATGGCGACGGCGAGCGCACCGCCGGCGAGCTCGACCGGCGCGGGGAGGCCGAGCGGCGAGGCGACGGCGAGCGACGCAGGGAGGGCGAGCGGCGCGCCGAGCCCGAGCGCGAACGGGCGGGCGAGCGCGGAGGAGAACGGGCCGCACCCCGACCGCGCGAGCCCGAGCGCGAGCGGGACTTGACGGGCGAACGGGCGCGCGCGTTGCCCGGCGAGCGCGAGCGGGATCCGCGGCGCGGGGCAGGGCGACGGTCGCGCGAACGGGAACGGGAGCGTCCGCGGCCACCACGGCGGCGCGGTGACGCCGAGCGCGAGCGCGAGCGGCGGCCTCCGTCTCCTCGCCGACGCTCGCTGCTTGGTCGTGCAAACACCATCCACCACGTTCGTCCGCAAAGAGTTAGTTTTCTCGAGCGGCCTCGCAATTGCACCTTTCCCCCAACGATGAAACAGAGACAGGGAAAACGAGCACAAGCACGCACCGTTCACGGTCGCGCATCTGGTCCGTGGTCTTGCGGCGCTCCTGCGCGAACACGACGCGGATTTCGCGGCCGTCAATGCGCACGCCGTCCAGATTGTGCCGCGCGTCGTCGGCGTCGCGCTCGTTCTTGAACTCGACGAACGCGAAGCCCTTGGCCTCACTGGTCGGGTCAAACGCATTCAAGCACAAGCTGGTTAAGCGCCAGAAACGACCCATCCACGAGGCCCCGCGCCGCGAGAACGCACCGCGTGTAGTAGTCCTTGGGGATGTACACGTCGCGCACGTCTCCGTAGCGCTCGAACTCCTTGCGAATGTCCTCGGGTCTGAATAGCAGCAGCAGCAACACAGCCAAAGAGACGCCAAAGGTCAGGGATCTTTGCCTCGCCGTCACGCAGCGAGTACTGCGCACACAGACGCCGGACCGGCACCGGTCGGCAGCGAAGACGCTCGCAGTTCGCATACGACCGCGCATGTACCTCAGGCGGCGGCTGATGTTCCGCACCAGCAGCGAGATCCCCGTGCGGTCGCCCATACTTTCGTGCTTGTTGTTGGTTTCGGATGCTTTTATTCGGCTCGAACAGCTTTGGTGGCGGCTTCCGGTCGCTTGCCCCCAGCCATCGCGCCAACGGAAAAACCTCGCTTTGCCTTTAAGTAAAACCTTAGGGCCTCCGCTTTGATTACTGGAAAAAAGGGTCAGGTCCGTCGGGCAACTCGAGGTTTTTTTTCACATGTCTTTGGTGCGTTTACCAACATACGAAAGACGAGACAGGCAGACAGCCACAACTAAACACCAAATGAGGTTTTTTCTGCACAGTATGGAGAGGCCCCTCGGGTCGTTTCCGTTAGATATCGGTTAAGCACGTTCCGAAAACGTTATGCAGCAGTTAAAACTTGGACAGCACGGTCCACCACAGCGTGAAGCACACGCAGGCGGCGATCACGAGCGCCAGGATGGTGTTGTTGCGCATCTTCTTGCGGCGGATCTGCTCCACGAGCGAGTTGATGCCGGCGAACGAGTTGCCCAGCGTGTTCACCTTGCCGTGCGACGACGTGAAGCGCGCGCGCTGGTTCTCGAGAGCGTTCTTGGTCTCCAGCGCTTGTCTAGAATGGGCAGCAAATCAGATTGATCAGCACAACGACCCGTAGTCAACAGCCAAGCAGACACGGGCGTACGTACTCGATGATGCTGCTCGTCATGGAGCGGGATGAGTCCACTGCGCGCCGCTCATTCAGCAGCGAGTCCAGCTCAGCGTCCTGCGAGACACCGCTCTGCAGCCTATGGTCCAGAGCACAAATCGGATCAGCGAACAGCAACTTCAATGCTGGGCGCGCTGGGTCACTAGTAAAAGGCGGACCTGCTCCCGAACAGCTTCTGCGCGTCACGCTTCTCCTGCAACGCGCTCTGTAGCATATCAGGCAGCGCCGCACACGTGTTATTTAGTTGTCAAGCAGGTCCGTTTGTTGCAATCGGAAGACGTACCATCGAGCGGCGGAATTCGGTCTTGAAGTCGAAGTACAGCTCGCGGTAGCGCTGCAGCAGCGCCTCCTGCGTCTTGACCGACGACGTGCTCACGAACGAGCTCATCTCGTCGATCGTGTCGGAGAGCTGCCGCATCAAACGGGAAAGCACCGCATCGTTAGCAACAACTTGTCTTCGGATACCGCACGTCTAGCGTATTTTACAACGCACCGTCGCCAGCGTGTTCTCGATGTCCAGCGCGAGCTCTCGTTCATCCATGCTCTCTTCCGGCGGATTCTCTGGAGGACAGCAGCAGACGTCACTCCATGCGCTTCAGACCACCACCACAACAACAACGTTCCTCCAGCCAGCCGTCATACCTTCATCAAACTGCTTGGACGCCGGCGCGCGCGTCTGCGCCTTGCTAATGGTCGTGTAGGCCGCGATCTTGTCCTCCAGGCGTCGCTCCGCCGAGCGCGCGTTGCGCCGCAGCTCATCCCACGAGTGCTGGTTCTGCAGCATCATGTCGCCTGCCTCCTAAGCGCCAGAGTCGTCGCCCCGTGTTGGACTCAGCTCGCCACCTTTCCGCTCTTTCCCCGCGTCGATCACAAGGGAAACGTCGAGAGAAAATGCAATAGGCGAGTACCGTGCTCGCAAAAACGATAACTCCGGGTGGGCAAACCCGTTTTCTAGTACAAGCAGGTCCTACCCACCCACTTGCATAGTATTATGCATATTAATTGGACGGGTTCAGCCTGTGATCTACTACAAAAGACTCATATTTGTCGGACCCGACCCGAGTGCCAGGTGTCGTCAGGTGCGACCATCACTCCGTTCCCCCTTCACGCACAAGCAGCACCTTATTCTACCGAAAGGGAAAGCGGCGGGGCGGGAAAGGACGGACGATGCGGAGCGCGCAGCGGCGACTGGCGGCGTGCGTGGACGAGCTGCGGGCGTGCGGGGGCGCGGCGGAGCAGCAGCAGCTGACCAAGAAGCTGCTAAAGGAGCTGTTTGCTGTCCAGCGGCTGTACAAGCCGGAACTGTTGGCGGGGAGCAATGGCGACGCTAAGCCGGCGAAGAAGAAGCCGGCCAGCGCCAGTCTGTTCGCGCTGCTGTACCAGACGCTGCTGGTCTACAGCGGAGGCCTCACGGGCGGCTCGAGCAACGGCGCCGGGGGCGGGGCGCCCAACCTGTCCATGTCGCTGTCGTCGTCGACGCCCGCGACCTCCGAGTGCGTGCGCCAGCTTATCATCGACCTGCTCGTGCGCGCGTTCGACTACTCGGTAGTGCCCATGATCAACGACGGACTGGCAGCGAAGACCACGTCGCTGTACGTCAAGGCATCGCTTGCGAACGCCGTGTGCCGGCTACCGCTGCAGGACGCGCTGCAGTTCGTCCCCGAGGTCGTTGCGCTCGCCAACAAGGCCATCCGCACCGCCGACTACTACATCAAGCAGATCCTGCTCGAGGCCGTCGCGAACGCGCTCGCTGGTGGCACACCGCGATTGTCGACGTTTCATGGTGAAGCGCTCAAGGTTGTCATCAAGGTTTACCAAGACAAGGCGCCGGAGGTCCGCATTGCGGCCGCGAAGCTCTTGGCGGTGATCGCGGCCAACACCACCGCATCAGTCAGTGCGACATCGTCCGGCTCTGGTGGTCTATCAGTTAGTGGAACAGGTGGAAGCAGCAGTGGCAGTAGTGGACCCAGCAGCGGTGGTAGCAGCAGCGCTGGAGCAACCGCTGGGTCATTGTCGGGTAGCGGTGGCCCATCATCGTCGTCGTCCGGCGGAAGTGGCAGCGGTGGGACCAATGGAAGTGGCGTGACCCTGGAGGCGATTATGCAGGTGGCAGCCAAGGGGATGGACGATGTGGCAGTCGCGGCTCGATGCGAGTTCGCAAGTGTTGTCGGTCTTGTGGTGGCCAAGTTCGCCACACTGTCTTGCAGCGAAGGCGACTTGCAGTCAAGTGGCGACAATGGCAGTACCGGGCCGTTGAGCACAGGCAAGAGCCATCACGACGATGACGATACCGGGCGCAATAGCGATTCAGATGTTGGCGCCAACAGCGGATCTTTGTCAGCCTCCAGGTCCAAGCTTCCGTTCAAGCTCAAGAGCATGCATGTCCCGGGAATGGCGGGGATCAACTTGTCGCGGCGAAAGGCTGCGGCGTTTAACTTCTCGACCATTGCAAGCGTGATCCTGTACTTCAAGGACATGGTCGTGACCAAGCACGTCTCGTCCAACCCAGCGCACAGTAACGGTGGTATTCTGTCATCGTTTGCGATTGCACTGTGCGGCATGTTCCGCCAGTTGCCACCGGACTCGGTCGCGGACACGCAGATCCATGAGGTTCTGGACGCGATGCTGGCAATTCTCGACCATCCGTTTTCGCTCGGTGATCTCGCGCGTGCGCGGAACGCCGTCAGCTTTGCGATGCGCAACGGGCTGTTCCTGGCGCTGACTGAGCGACAGCAAGACGTGCTCCTTGGCATTTATCTGCAACGGCTGTATGATGACGGGAGCAACGCGGAGGCCAACCATCACAAAATGCTCTCGATTCTCGTGGAGGTGAGCCACAGTCTCCACGCCATGGGTGAGGCTGCCGCGGCTCAATCTCGGGACAGTAGCGCTGTATTGCAGGGTCTACTCTGCCACGAAAAGCAGAGTGTGCGCTTCCAAGCTGCGGTCGCACTTGCTGCTCTGGTGACGGCACTGCCGTGCCACCTGAAGGGTGTGCTATTAAATTGCCTGGACGAACTGGAGCGCACTGCTGAGATGCTTCTCAGCAGTGACAAGCAGCCATCACCGCAACAGCAGCAGCAAGCACAAGGGCAAGCTACAGAAGATGGGATGTCTTCTCCGATGACAGCCGAGGACGCTGACCAACGATCCGATCTTCAGAGTAAGACCCACCTGTACGCGATTCAGGGTCGCTCCACGGCTATCGCCCACGTGCTGCGTGCTCTTTCGGTTGATAAGCAGCACCAGCACAACGGCCTCAGCGTTGCCGTGCTGGATCGAGTCTTTCGAATCGCCCAAGAGCTCGTCGAGAGTCAATTCATGGACGCCTGCGCTGACAGCGTGTGGCTGACGTGTACACGTGCCGGGTGGACCGTCGTGAGCAGCCTAGCGACGTTCCGCCACGCACACTGGGTGCGCGCGAATCTGCAGGCGCTGCTGAATCTCTGGCTTAAGTCGAGCGTCCTACACAACCGCGAGTCGTCGCTCGAGCTACTGCGAATCGAAGCAGCCGTTATGTCCCTCAGTGCGTTCCTCGCATGCTACAAGAGCGGAGAGGCATCCAGTAGTCCAACGTCGGCGGCGAAGGGCAAGGCGGTGACGGCTGAGAGCATTCACGTGCTCGCGAACCATGTGCTACACGTGTATCTGACGGCGGTGCAGGGAGAGCAACTGGTGAACCCGCGCAAACGACGTGGTCAAGTCGCGCGCTTCCGAGTGGTGGCGTGGTTGCTGAAGTGTTTTGCGCTACTCCCGCCCATCTACACGGACTCGTACGTGCTATTGCTTGATCTGGTCGCCGAGCACACGACGGCGCAGGCGCTCACTAGTCTTCGCCAGTCACCCCTGGGTGCGCCCGCCGAGTCAACTTTCCTGCAACTCATTCTGTCGCCTGGTGACGACGTGCTGGAGCTCGTGAGCGCGGCGCGACTGATGCCCGGGGACGCGCCTAGCGCGCTCTATTCGCGCGAGATCAACTTGTCGCTCGCGCTGCAGCAACCGGAGAATGCACTCACCGACACGGAGGTGGAGGTGCAGTACATGGACAACTTCATGCTGGCGGCATCGACTGCAGCAGAGACTTCTGGGATGTTGGATGGCGTTTGCAGCAGTGCTACCCACGTGCGCATCGTCGACGCGTGCGTTCACCTGTTTGGTCGCCTGTTCCACTATTTGCCCGAAGATCTCCAACTACGCTGCCTTCAGCACTTCGCCGGCATTCTTGTGGACGACCGAAGCGTCGACTGCCAGATCAATGTGTGTGCTCTGCTGTTCGCTGTCGTGCGGGAAACCAAGTCGTTTGCGTCGAAGTCCGGTGGGCCGTCTCTGCTACCAGCTGCAAGCTGGCCATCACAGGTCCAGACCATGCTGTGCGAGATGATTGCGAGCGACAACGGCAAGGTGCGCCGCGGTGCTGGTGAGGCTCTAGGCTTGCTGGCAGCGGCGCTGCCCGACGAGAACCGGCGTGCGCTCATCATTGACATCGAGAAGCGTCTAGTCGCAGATAAACTCCCATCCGGATCCATTGTGTCAGCGGCAGCCTCAACAATTTCGGCGTTTACGAGCGCTGCGTCTTCGTCGCCGCCGTCGTCGGGGGAACACCTACCCGACCCGAATGTTCTATTCGCAGGTGCCGCATTTGCGTTGGCAAGCATCAAGCGCGCATGCGGGTCGGGCATCGCGGTGGACTCGGCTCTGATCTTCCGCTTCGCCGGAGAAATCGCGCAGCCACTGCGCACGTGGGTGCTGCACGCATGGAGCCTCATCATGGAGTCGGTGACGACAACGGTGGGCGACTACGAACCATTTATCCAGTCAACGTTTGCGCTCATGGAGGCACAGCTGCTTGCTGGCTTCACATACTCGCGTAAGGCTAACAAGAAGGGCTTGAGGTGGCAGTCGAGCGCCAAGGCGGCAATCGGGCGCATCATCAACGGCATCATCGCAAGCGTCGGGCCTGAACTCGGCGCTGGGTCCTCCTCCTCTGACCGCTTGAGCGAGCTGTTCAACATCTGGCAGCTTCTTCGCTGCCGCTTCGATGGTGATAGCTATCGAGTCACAAGTGGAGGCGGGCACGACGGCGACAACCACATCGAGCTGCAGTACGTTCAGTTTCTGGAGCAAGTCGCGGTGCTGGCACCTGCCAAGTTCCGCTGCGCCGACTTTGGTTACGTCCTCGGCGCTGTGTCGGATCTCGCGCCTGCAATCGCCTTGCCCGGAGCGTGGCTTACGTCGTCGTCATCGGGCGGTGATGTTCCTGCTGGCGCGGTGATTTCTGCGGCGGCTGGAAACTCGGCCACTGGGCTCAGTCGCGCGCTTCTTCAGCGCGTGGCGCTCTCATGCCTCCGCACGATCGTCGAGCGCGATCCAGCACTCATTCGACGCTACAACCTCCACTGCCTGCTGTTCGCTGCGCTGCATGGTGTGCTGAACGAGCTCAACTGGCGGTACCTACCGCGGTTGCATGGCCTGTGGGAACCACTGACGTTTACAGAAGCCATTAGCTCGATGAACTCGCAGCAGTCGGGTGTGGAGCCTGCCGAGGAACTGCGCGCATCGATCCTCGCGCTTCTGGAGCTCGATGGTGGCCGCCGCAGTGTTAACGCTCAACCCTGTGTGTGGGCGCTGCTGTGTCGTAGCATTGCCATCGGCGAGTCCTCCAACAACTTCTCGGGGGAGACGGGTGCTGACGACGACCAGCTTATGATGAGCCCGAAAGGAGTCGGCCTGGGCTTGGGTCTAGGCAGCAATGGCGACGGAGACGAAGATGATGACGTC
The DNA here is from genome assembly GCA_023338115.1 of Phytopythium boreale. Taxonomy (NCBI): domain Eukaryota; phylum Oomycota; class Peronosporomycetes; order Pythiales; family Pythiaceae; genus Phytopythium; species Phytopythium boreale. Next base: position 52,916 of record JAADYG010000001.1, read on the forward strand.
GACAGTAATGCCAAGTTATCAGCAGGGGCAGGCACGAGCGCGGTCACGGGTACTCGCGAGCTGTTGGTCTCCGCAGCGATCGCGGCACAAGTTGAGGCGTGGCGCGTGACCAAAAAGCGCGTGAGCGACCTCGTGGCGCTTCTCCCGCCTTTGTCACGTCACGTGCGCCATTTCGCGGTCGAGTGTGTGCTGCGCGTGTTTGAACTGGTCAGTGAGTGCAGTGGCTACAACGGGAACGGCTACGGAACCACGGCGAGTGACGCGGCGCGCCACTTTGACTTGGTCAAGACGCGGGCGTTTTACCTGGCGCGACTCGCGAACAAGGCAGCGGCGGGTGCTGGCCCTGATTATGTGCCCAACTTCCTCTGTATGTACCTGGACGAGTTCGTGACGCTCGCATGCCACGTGTCGACGTCGTCGGCGGACGCAAGCGAACTCCAAATGTTCCAGAGCACGGGCTTGCGCTTGATCAACGTCCTCCTCACGCGCTTTGGTGCCGCGCGAGACCCCGAAGTCTCAACGGGCGACGCGCTGCTGCTGGACCCGTACCAGGCGCAGCTGTCGGCGGCGCTGCGCCACGCGCTCAAGCAAACGCACGCAGCTGACGAGGACGCCAAGGGCTCGCGCGAATTTTACGCGCCGCTGCTGATTGAGGCGCACGCCGTGTGCGCGAGCGCCATCTCGGCGCGGCTCGTGCAGGACAAGGTGGCGCTGAACCGCATTCTAAAGATGCTGCTGGCCCGCGATTATGGCCACGCGCACTACATTGGCGACGACGTGACGCGCACGCGACTCGCGCTTGCGAACCTTTCGAGCGTCGCGCATCTTCTGGAGTCAGCGATCAGGCTCGACGGCCCAGCGAGCGAACAGAGCGCGGCCGGCGGTCGGCGGTCGCGTCTCTCCGGCGCATTGACGACCGCGATGGTCAAGGCGCTAGCGGGTAATATCGAGTATCTCATCCAATGCTGGACCGACGCGACGTTGGCGTGCGCACTGGGCTTCCAAGGCAATGCCTCATCACCAGCGGCCGAGGGCGGCGACTCACTAAAGCTGGCCGCGCTCGGACTGGTCGTGCCAAGACCAGCCGCGCACCACGAGCAACTGGACGCCTACCGCGAGTGCTACCGCTGCTACTGGCCGTCGATCCTCAGTGTGCTCGTGTGTCTGCAGACCTATATGCCAGAGCTTTACGTGACCAAGACGAAGGACAATTCGACGCCGGCGGTGCTAGCCGCGCTGGCCCTGCTTCACGTTTCGAGCTGGACGACGAGCGGCCGCGACCGGAGCGACAGCGAGATCGTGCCGGTGCTGCAGGCGCTCCCTCCCCTCGTCACGCTAGTCTGGGAGAGCGGCGACGCGTCCTTGGCCGCTGACGTCGCCCAGAACGTCATGAGCTCGCTGATTACCGTGAGCGTGCGGTCACCCAGCGGCGCCGTGCGAGTGGAGGCTCTCCGAGCGCTTTCCGCGTGCATTTCGCAGAAGGAACTGCTCGGAGCGGCGACAGAGACGAGCGAGTCCTTCGTGTCGCTCGTTGCGCGCGTGGCGCTGAGTCCGCTCGAGGTGCTCTATCATCTTGTGAATGACATGCAGCGCTCGACCGCCGCGTCTTCCGACGCCACAGGCGGCGATGAGAGCGACCCAGTCGTGCTGGACGTGGTGCGGCTAGCGACCAGCGGCATCGTGTTCCTCCACACGTCGACCGACTCGCGCGTGCGCAACGCCGTCGTGGACGCGGCGGCCATGGTGGAGCGCTGCCTCGAGCCTATGGCGGCCGCTTGCGCGACGCATTCGGCAACCCGCGACGCCGCCGTCGCGCTCAGCCGCGCGTCGGTCGAGGCGGCGCTGGCGCTGTCTCGGACCGTGGACACCGACGAGGACCGTGACCCTACTACCGCTGACGACCTCGTGACGCGGCTGCGCTCCCGCTGGGTAGCGAGCTTCGCGTTCGTCTCGAGATGGGTCGGCAACGCGTCTGCCTCGCCCTCGTCAACCGACCAGCTGGCGTTTGCGCTGCGTGTTGCAGCCAACTTCGCCGCGCGCTTCCCGTCGTTTGTGCGCCAAGACGCGGCCGCGCTCCACGCGACGCTCGCGAACACCTTAGTGGCCGTCGTCGCGGCACGAACACCCGAGTCGGCTGATCGGACGGCGCCGGCGCTGCAGGGGCTACTGGCGATCGTGAAGAAGCTTGTGGACGCGCAGGAGCTCGCGATCGCGCACCGCTACTTGTCCCTCGCGGGTCCGCATTTGCTGCCGATCGTGCAAGAAGCGGCCTCCGCGGACGCGATGGACGCGGCCGAGCAGTTCCTTGGCGTGCTGACAGCGCAGCTCGACGACGCCAGCGGCGCGGCGTTCGTGCAGCTCGTGCTGCCGAAGCTGTGCGTGCTGCTGCTCCATAACCAGCAGCAGCAGTCGCCGCCGCTCTCCAGCGTCGTGGGGCGGTTGCTGCTGCTGTTCGCGCAGACCCGCGCCGTCGCGTTCAAGCAGGCCGTGGGCGCCATGTCGCCGGCCTCGCGCTCCGTGCTCGAGACGACGCTGCGCAGCGCCATCTCGGGCGCGTCGGCCGCATCCGCCGCGCCGGCGAGCTCGTCGGCGTACGCCCCGGCGCCGCCCGCCTCCATGTCGTTCCAGTCGGGAGCCTTCGCGAGCGCCAAGAAGCTCGACCTGAGTCGATACGGGTGAGTCCCAAGACCGAGGACGAGGTCACGCCACTCTTAGACCTTGGATTGAATGTGCGTTTTGCATCGAGTGTGGAGGGTATGAGTTGCCCATTGTGCATGAACTTGTTGATCGGATTTGTGTTGAAGACATGCTGCTCGGTGCTGCTGTGTGTTGTTTGTTGCTCATGTGTCAGGCTCGCATTGCCAACGAGCTACGCGGCCTTCATTTCACATGGATCAGTCGCTCGTCGACTGTCTTGGTCCTGTGCTTTGCCGTGTTGGATGCCTCGACGGCGGCGGCGGGAATGGGACGCTTCCGGTCTTTCGAAAGCGTAGAAAGCGAGCGGGCGGTGCGGGAAATGGACCCCCCAGCGCTCGCTCCTGGCCGAATGAACACATACTGGGGCCATCGTGACCCGGTCGTCCATCAAAAGGTGGCCACTGGGCGCCGCGGGCCAGGCGCGTCCTGGATGGTCAGCAGGTCGTACAGGCTGAAGAGGACCGTGTGCACAAGCGACAGGTTGTAGAACTGCATACGAGCACAATCACGCGTCAGTCACTGTATCATAGTGGGTCCATCGACCGGAGACAACGTGCTCCTCACCTCGACGTCGCCGCGCTGGTCCATGGCGACCTCCTCCATCTCGAAGCGCGCGAGCGAGAACGCCGACAGGTCGAACGGCAGCGCGTCAAAGTACGCGCGCTCCACCATATCAATGATCTCTGCCAAGCCGCCGTCAGCAGCACCACCGTCATCACGCAACGTCAGATCCATTGCATCCACCACAGAACAGAGCCATGATGACCAAGGCCTCACCTGGAACGGCGCCGTTGGGGCTGCTGTTCTCTCCGTCGCTGGTCTTGTCGTGGATGCGGCGCAGCGCTTCCCACGGGACCGTCAGCGTGTACGTCTGCATGGGCGCGCGCGCGTCCGGGTTGCGGAACTGGAGCACGAGCGGCGCGCGCGCCGTCGGCGTCTGCCGCTCGTCCGACTCGTCCGACTCGTCCATCGCCGGCTCAGCCTGCTCCCCGGGCGTCTGCTCCTGCGACGGGTGCACTGCCGCCGCCTTATTCTCGCTTTGCTGCTCCAAGAGGCTTGAGATGACCAGGTTGCGCGCAAGGCGGCGCAGATTGAGCTCCGAGACGCGCACGGGGCGCGTGTCGACGACGCACTGGAAGGAACGCTGCAGCCACGAGCAGCTCCAGGCGAGCAGCTCTTCGTTGCCGCGCAGCAGCAACACCTGCTGCTCCTCGCGGCCCTTGCGCGGCTTGCGCCGCTCGCGGTCGGCGGGGAAGAACAGCACGAACGCCGCCGTCCGCGCCTCGGCCTGAGTAGATGCGGAGGTCGCCGCCGCCGCCGCCGCTTCGGATGCCCGGCTCGCGCTCAGACTGGCGCGGCGGCGCACAGACGATGACGCCCGGCGGTCCTCGCGCACCAGGAACACGACGGAGGCGGCGCTCGCGTTGCGGATGCTGACGCTGTAGCCGAACTGCTGGCCGCTCGTGCGCAGCGCCGTCGCGCGCAGAGCCTTGACCAGGTCGTGCGCGTACGCGCTGAGCATCTCGCGGCGGAAGTGGAAGAGCGCCGACACGCTGTGGACCTGCCAGCGCCGGCACAGCAGCACCTGCTCAAGGCTCACGCGCTCCATCTGCCGCTTGCGTCGGTCGTTCTCCTCGTCCTCCCTGGCCGCGTCGTCGCCCGGCACGGACGGACGCGGCACGTACTGCGACGGGCGCATGGGCGAGCTGTACAAGGCGCGCGAGGACGACAGCAGCGACGCCTCGTCTCCCGAGCGCAGCGATGCGCTGGGCGTGGGCGGCAGCGGCGGCGGCGGCGCGCGCGACTGGCGCGGCGGCATGGGCAGCCGCGCCGGCTCGAGCTCGATCAGCTCGACCGGCGACTGCATGGAGCCCGTGGACACGCGGCGGCTGCGGCTGCCGGCGGCTGTAGAAGAAGCGAAGGTCGCGGGGGGATTAGCAGGCGGGTCGGCGGACGACACGGCGCCGTAGTAACTGGCGGCGGAGGCGACGGGCGAGCGGTCGCCGCCGTCGCCGAGCGCGCAAGTGTTGGCCGCGCCCATTCTGCTCGCCATGTTCCGGAAGTGAAATGGAGTGTCGGACCGATGGAGATTTGAAGAAAGGACGTTTTTAGATATGGACTGAGAACGTTTTTTAGGGCAGTGCGGGTAGGGAGGAATGAGATATGGACGGGTTCCATTTTGAAGGAGCTGGGATTCTGGAAGCACGCAAATTTTTTGGAGAGGCACGGGGTAGGGTTTGGTAGAACGAGAGATTTTGATTTTCCAAAAAGTGCTAAAAGGGTTGCGCTAAAATCGAAAATTCGGGACAAACTGGCGGAAAAGTACTGTATCCAACCATCCTCCAAGCGGCATGTGCGTGGCCAGTCCGAGTCGGACCTCCACACAGTCAGTAAATTAGCGTGCAGTACTGTACTACTGGTACAGTGATACTGTAGGCGTCAAGTGATGTTACCGCCTCATGACGGTCGGTCGGACTGCACGTGATACGTTGGCATCGGCCGTATCCGGCGATGGCCGAAATATCCAAAATCGGATTGCTGAGGAGCAAAAAATCCAGCGATCTGGTGGGAGGCCGCGAAACAGGTGGGCCTTTCACGATTTTTCATTTTCTATTCCGAATAAAACGGAAAAAAATGTCGTAAATCAATTAACGCACATGTTGAAGTGCTATGACCAGGCACCATGACGGTCACGTTCGGGAATCGCTCCGTAATCGTTATTTACCGCGGATGCTGGCTTCGATGATCGAACAGCAAGAGCTCCACCACCAAACACTGTTTGACAAACAGGGCGCAGGCACTTCCAGCACGACTACTGTATCAATCGCTTCTCAATGCGGAACGACGCCAATCAACTACAGTAGCCGTTTTGTGGGAATTCGCTGGTGTATATTAGTAAATTCAAGCAAAACATAATACTACATTCGTAGTAATTGTAATGATTACATTCATTCCTGCAATTTCAGACATCAGTGGAGTAAAGTTGCAGGATCGCCCGCCCACCATGATGAGAAACCCACCAGAATGTTGGTCACCAAAGGTCCCATTTGCCGCAGCCAGATCATCATCGCCTTGACCCGCGAACCTGGCATCTCGTCTCTCGTCCCTCGCCTTCTCCCTTCCTCCGTCCGGTACCCATGAAGCAGCGCGCCGTGGTGTTCGTGCTCATCGACGGCCTCGCGGACGTGTCGCTCGCGCAGCTGGACGGCCAGACGACGCTGCAGGCGGCGCGGACGCCCGCCATGGACGCCATCGCGCGTACGCTTGCACGCCTTTCTCGTTTTGTTTATCGTACCTTCTCTCTTTGCGACCGGTCGGTCTAACGCATTGGCTGGCGGCGCAGGCGGCGGCCTGACGGGGCTTATGGACCCGGTGGAGCCCGGCTTCGCGTGCGGCAGCGACACGGCGCACATGTCCATCCTCGGCTACAACCCCATCATGTGCGTCCGCCTCCTACAACGTCCACACGTGTTGAATACTGACAGCAGCTGCCTTGTTGCTCGTGCTTGCATTGTAGCCACTACCGCGGCCGCGGGTCGTTCGAGGCTATGGGCGCGGGGCTGCCGATGGAGAAGGGCGACGTGGCCTTCAAGTGCAACTTTGCGACGGTCAAGAAGGTGCGGAAGCACGCACGAGCTTTCAGAGCAGCGCGCTCACTGGTTGTGTCTTTATCGTCATGGGGAATGACGAAACATGCAGAACGAGCAGGGCCAGCTGATCGTGGAGCGGCGGCGCGTGGACCGCAACTTCCCCGCGTGGGGCATCGAGCTGTGCTCGTTCCTGGACGGCATGCCCATCCCCACGTTCCCGGACGTGCGCGTCGCGACCAAGTACGCGACCGAGCACCGCTGCGGCGTCGTCTTCCACGGCGCCGGTCTCAGCGACAAGATGACGGGCACCGACCCGCTCAAGGACCAGTGCGTCTCGCTCTCTCGCTCTCTCGCTCTCTCGCTCTCTCGCTCTCTCTATCGGTAGCCGCAATCCATTCGAGGGAGGTGGCTAACGATCGCTTTGGGTATGTTGTTGTTTTAGCCTCCCGCTCGTGACGTCCAGGCCGCTGAACGACTCGCCCGAAGCGGAATACTCGAGCAAAGTGAGTCACCACGGCATCAAACGACGAGTCACCTGGATACACAGCACTAACGTTTGTGTTGTTCCGTGTTTCCAGGTGCTGAACGAGGTATCGGCGGTCTTCCACGAGCAGTTGTCGACGCACCCGATCAACGTTGCGCGCGAGGAGCAGAACCTGCCGCCGGCCAACATCGTGCTGCTGCGCGGACCCGGTGAGCGTATCGACGTGCCGACGTTCGAGCAAATGCACGGGATGAAGCCCTTCATGATCGCGCCCACGTGCATCATTGCCGGCCTGGGTATGTCTCTGGGCTTTGACCTGGTCAAGGCGCCCGGAGCGACTGGCGACTACCACACGAACCTCATTTCCAAGGCCGAGACGGCGCTGCACATGCTGGGCGAAGGCGAATACGACTTTGGCTTTGTGCATGTCAAGGCTGTGGACGACGCCGGCCACGACCGGGACGTCGAGAAGAAGGTCCACTTCATTGAAAAGGCCGACGAGATGATCGCCACCATCATCAAGGGCGTGCACGCGCAGCTGGAAGACTCGGGCGACGACCGCGACGTCACGATCGTGGTCACCGGAGACCACACGACGCCTGCCAAGTACGGCGACCACACGTTCGAGCCCGTGCCATTCGCGATCGCGCGCGTGGGCAACGCCTACAGCACGCTTACTTCGAGCGACACAGCACTGGCTGCAGGTTCTCCGCTCATCGACGAGGTCGCGTCGTTCTCGGAGCTGAGCGTGGCGCGCGGGGCGCTGGGCAGATTCGCGGGCGACCAAGTGATGGAGATAATCAAGCACTTCCGCTCGTACGAGCCGTAGACGAGAGCGAGAAGAGAGAAGGTCATGTTGCGTCCGTCGCTGCCGACCGCCTACTGGTTGGCGAAGACGGTTCGTTGCCTTGCGTGCAATGGCCGAGTCTGGTTGTTGTAAATTTTTGTGCTGACTCCGTTAGATCCCGAAGTGCTGATTCCCCAAGTGTCAAGAAGGAAAATGAACGAAACAAACACGCATGCTGTGTGTCCCAGCCGCCTCCTCTCCACCCTGACGTAAGTACCCGTTGGCAACGTTATCTATCGCGTTGGCGGGTGGAATCGACTGGGCAGCTCGAGCTCTCTAGGAACAGGCTGCTTGGCCTCTTCCAGCATTTTCTTTAGCTCGCTAGCGATCGCGCACTCGATGGTCAAGAACGCGGTTACCTTCCCGGCCACGCGTCGCTCCCCTCCGGCATCGTCATTCTCCCTTCGACGTCCAGTGCGGCCGCATCGGTGCACGTAGTCCTCGATGGTGTGCGGCATGTCAAAGATGACGATGTGATCCACGTCGCGGAAGTCCAGACCGCGCGACATTAAGTCCGTCGCGACCAGCACGTCCACGAAGCCTTCGCGAAAGGCCTCGAGCGCCTGGAAGCGGTACGCTTGCGTCTGCTCGCCGTGGAGTGACGCGACGTGGAACTGTTCGCTCTGCAGCAGCCGGGTGACGAACTCGACGCTCTCGTGGGAGTTGCAGAACACGAGCACGGGCGGTCGCGGGATGCCTCGCAGCACTTCAAGCAGCTTCGACTTCTTCTCGGCGAACCGCATGAACAGCACGTTCTGTTCGATCCCTTCCATCACAGCCGCGTCGCTCCGTCGCACGGCCGACGCCGATGCCACTGCACCCGTCCCTTGGCTGCCCATTCCGACGCGGACGGTGACGGCGTTCACGACCGCCGAGCGCGCGATGCGGTCCAGGAAATGGGGCATCGTGGCCGAGAAGAGCAGTGTCTGGCGCTGGCTACCGCCGTCGACCGAGCAGGCGCGCAAGATCTGGCGCAGCTGGTGCTCCAACTCGGTCTCGAGCATGCGGTCCACCTCGTCGATGACCAAGTAGCACACGCAGCGCAGGTCCAGCACCGTCGGCGCCTTCATGTCGAGCAGGTGCAGCAGCCGCCCGGGCGTCGAAACGATCGCCGCCAGATCGTGGGCGAGCGACTGCAGCCACGCGACCTGCTGATGGACCGAGACGCCGCCACAGACGCCGACCGCAGGGATCGGCCGGAGAGCAGGCGGCGGCGGCATGCTCGTGGTCTGGAGGTGTTGATTGGGCGACGCTGGTAGCACGGAGAATGACAGCAACTCGTGCAGCACCTGGTTCATCAGCTCTCTCGTGGGCACCAGCACCAGCGCAAAAGGCGACGCTACGAGGCGGCTCATACCGAAGGGGTTCACGTGTGGTCCTTGCCACTGCTGGTAGTTGTTTTCTTGATAGAGGCGGTGGCGCTGCTCGGCGAGGACCAGCAGCGGCAGCAAGTAGCTCAGCGTCTTCCCGCTGCCAGTCGCAGCGAGCGCGACCACGTCGCGGCCGCGCAACACGCACGGAATCGTCTGTGCCTGCACCTCCGTTGGCGTGCGCAGTCCGCGGTAGTAGAGCGTGCTGCGTTCTCAAGTGAGTCACTTGTACGTCACTCACCAGTCACACGAGCACTACGCAGCAATTACACGGACGTACTTGAGGACCGGCGGCGGGAGCGGCATGGCCTCGAACGAGTAAATCGCGGACGGGACGTCGTCCCCTGCGACGTGTATCCCCTTCTCCAGCCGCGCCCAGCGCGCCTCCTGCGCCTCGTCCTCCGCATTCACGCCTGCAGCTGAAGTGACGGGTTTCGGGGGTGAAGGAGCGGGATTGGACGGTAGAACGGGCGCAGGAGGAGGCGGCGCGGCCTCAGACTCAGCAGGCAGCGGGACATTGGCGTCTACATTGGGTTCCATGACTGCGGGCGCGGTCTTTCGCCGCTTGCGCCGCGCGACGTACGCGCGATCGCCGCCGCCCTCGCCGCTCCCGCTGGGCGTCTCCATGATCCACGCAGGTGTTGAGTGCAGGTACCGTGAGCAATGTGTTAACTAATAGGTGCATTCATACAAATATCAAGTAAGCATGTTATTTAACGCCCGACGCTACAGCTTAACCGCCCTCTATCGGTTCTCGCCAGCAGCTCAGCCAAACATGCGCGCGGCCGTCCGCGAGACGATGCCCAAGATCTCCTCGATCTCGTCCTCGGCGAAGCGCTTGTGCAGGCTCGGGATGAGCGCCACGGCCTCCTCCACCTCCTCTGGGTTCAGGTTGGACAGGCACGCGATCTCGAACTCCTCGAGCCGCACCTCCACCACCTGCCCGTCCTCCTCGCGCTGGAACACGAGCGACATGAGCGCCCTGGGCAGCGAATGCACACACGTTAGACCCGTTAGACACCGCCTACCGAATGAATGCCAAGTGACCAGTGCAAGAGGATGCCTACTCGCGGAGTTCCGTGACGGACGCCTGGTTGGACACGGGGTCCTTGGTGCCGCTGAAGCGCTGGACGTACGAGTACGTCTTCTGGAAGACGCTGCGTTACGCAGATACCACGCCAGCAACCACACATACGGGTTAGTGGCCGTTTCGTACCACAGAACTAGCCTCCACTTCTTCACTCCAGCCATTATAGACCCGGATTCCACGCGCGCGGCCGGTCGCAAGTGACCCACCTGGTGAGCTGCTTCTCCTGGTTCTCGTAGTCGGACTTCTGCTTCTCCAGGATAACGGCGACCTCAGCATTGGACAGACACGTCTCGTGGCGAAAGTCCTCGCCCAGGTTCAGCTCCGCCGCGTCCTCCGTGTCCACCACGTGCTGCGGGTTCGCCGACATGATCGCTGCTCCTCGCTAAATATCCGAAATGATCGCTGGTAGCCGCCGCCTTCCCACGAAAAAATGCGCGGCAAAAACCGGTTATCAAACCGGTGAAATCAAAATAGTACCGGTATCATTAAGTAGTGTACCAGTATTACCTAATTTATACCGGTATTTACGTTAAAACGCTTCGGTTCGTGGGGCCAACACTCACTTTCGGGGCGAGATGATGCGGCAAACGAGTGGCACGCGATTCCAGGCGGCGGGGCGCCGCTTCCTGTCGGCCAAGGCGGGCACCGGCGGCATCTCCGGTGCGTATCACCACCCGCGGACGGCGCCAGCGAGCTCAACGACCTCTTCTTGGCCCCAAACGCGCGTATTTGCCGCTTCCATGGACTGTTTTCTGATGATAAACCCGCGCGCGTTTGATCCTCGACAGGTCCAAAGATCACGGGCGCGCTGCGCTTCTACAAGGACGTGGGAGTCAAGGAGGTGGAGGAGGAGGTGAATGGCGCCGCGCGCAAGGTGTACGTCGTGACGCTGGACGGCAAGACGGTCAAGACGCCGAGCCGCATCCCGGTGCAGCTGCCGAACCGCTCGCTGGCCTTCGCGGTCGCGCACGAGTGGGACGCGCAGAAGTACAGCATCCGCCCCGCAACCATGCCCATGATGACGCTGGCGGGCACGGCGCTGGACCTGCACGCGAACGAGGGCGCGCAGGAGGTGATCGACGAGATGATGCACTACTTCCACACGGACACGGTCTGCTACCAGGTGACGGCCGACCAGCAGGACAAGCTCGCGGCGCTCCAGCAAAAGAAGTGGAACCCGCTGCGCAAGTGGTTCTCCGAGCAGTTCGACGGCGAGGTGGACGTCAGCCACGGCACGATCGACTGCCTCACGCACGACGAGCGCGTCATCAGCAACGTGCGCGACCACCTCACCAAGGTGCGTCCTTGTTATCTTGGATAGATGCGCTGCACGCCGGTGACTTGACTTACATGTGCGCCTCGGGTCATCCACGACACAGCTCGACCACTTTGAGCTGGCTTCGCTCCGCTGCATCACCAAGGAGTGCAAGGTACGACACGATAGCCACGCTGCGATCGAAGTAGGTAGACGATTTGTGTCTGACGTCACGCCTGCGCTGTGAACAATCCAGTCGCTGATCACGGCGCTGGCGCTGTTCAAGCGCCATATCACGGCGAACGACGCCATGGAGCTGTCGCGTGTCGAGGAGGAGTTCCAGATTGACCGCTGGGGCCTCGTCGAGGGCGGCCACGACCTCGACCGCGTCAACTGCCGCGTCAACGTCTCGAGCGCGTCCTTCCTGCTCTGGCTCCTGCAGAACCAGCACTGAGTAGCTGCTTGTCGCGCACGTCCTGCCGCAGGCGAGCGTGTCGGGATTAAAGCTAGTAGCTACAGTAGACGAGTGCAGGAGTAGCATTGAGAACGGAAGCTGTTAAGCACTCAAAAGAGGCCAACACGCTCGCGTTCTCCCTGCGAACCGTGGCGGATGGTGGCATCCATTGGTACAATAACAGGACCAAGATACCGTAGCAGTCTTTTAGCGATGGTACTGGCTGTTACGGACATTGCGTGCTAAATGACGCCCTTCAACAAAGGTCTCAATGATTCACCTCTCTATCTCTATAATCCATTTTCAGCCAATAGAAACCTTAAGCAAGTCAAACACCTCTTTAACGCAATGATGATTTGCATTTGTGTGCCTATCAAATTCTAAAAGGTTTGTATAAAAGTCATTTTTTCCAACCGCACGTTTCACTATTTTTTTCAAAAATTCAAAGAATCAAAAACCCAAAAATCGCCCGCCGAAACAAAATCTCCAGCACCAAAAGCAAGGAACGGCGGGCGGAAACCCGAGGGGAAAGGACAGCGCGCGGCGGCCGAGGAAGCAGCGGCGCCCGACACCTCCCAGCACCAGAGTAAGCTCCCTGTCGATGCTTGGTGGACGTTGTACAGTAGGGACAGGTGGAGGAGCCGTAGTGGCGGAGGGGGAGCGCGCCCCGCCGCTTTCCTCGTCGTCCTGAGCGACGGAACGCGGTCGTGTTGACTCGTGTTGACGTTTGGTGTGTGTGTGTTTCCCCCTTGCTTCTCATCCCCCGCGCGCTTGTTTTGCTAGATGGACGACGAGATCGAGACGCTAATGCCGCGGACCAAGTGCGTGGAGCGATGTGGTGGCGCTCTGCTGACGAGTAATGGAGTGCTGACGAGGGGAACGGGCCCGCGTTGACGTGTCACTATCGATACAGGGCCGCGGCGGAGAAGACCCGGGTGAATGTGAGCAGTCTCAAGCAGTACATGGCCGCGTCCAAGGTGCGCTGCTTTCCGTCCAGGGCGAGTCGCACCCAGCGTTTGGTCTGACGGAGCGATCCACTTTCTGTTCTCATTCACACAGTATGACGCCGTGACCTCGGTCGGCTCGTACGTTTCCCCCGCCGCGTTTTCGACTCTTGCTCTCGCCAGTAGTATACACGGCTGACGTTTGGGGTCCCTGTCTGTATCGCCTTTTGTATCGGCAGGCGGTCGGGCGTGGTGGTGCGCGGGGACGTGCGCAAGGACGCGCAGGGATTCGAGGACATTGACGAGTTCTGGGCCGACGACGACCCGGCCGACAAGGACGACGACGAAGACGAGTGTGCGTCGCACTTAACCTGCCTGGCCGTTCCTTCCCTATAGCATTTACTGACGCTTGTCGCATCTAATGCAGCCTTCACGACGTCGGAGAAGGACCTGACGGCGACCGACACGTCAACCGTGTCGTCCAGCAGCGAGCGCCAAGTGCGGCTCTCGGCCGCGAGCAGCATGAACCTCAGCGACGACGAACAGGACGGTGCCAGGCCCGGACGGAGGCGCTCAACGCGCGGCAGCAGCGGTGTTGGCGCTGGCCGTCGGCGGAGCGCGCGCATGAGCAACATCGAGACGAGCAGGAAGAGCTTTGGCGCCGACAAGGACGACTTCCCGGCCGACGCGCCGGACTCGCCGCACTCTTTTGACTTTGGCGACGCGTCGCCCATCGGCGAGGCTGAGGAGGAGAACGTGACGGTGCGCCGCAAGAGCGACGACAAGCGCCGGTTCTCGTCGTTTGGCGACGGCCCAGGCTTTGACGACGACGCGAACGCGTCGAGCCCATTCGCGGTTGACGAGGAGCCGCTCAGTCCGCTGTCGGACGGTAAGGGAGTCGTGGAAGCTGTCGCTCTGCTGTGCTTCGAGCTTATGATTCGGTTGACTATTGTTGTTTTGTGATAGCGAGCGATCGGGACATCAGCGTGAACCTGTACAAGAACAAGTTTGGCGACGATGACGACGATGCTGGGGGCAAGGCCAAATCAAAGAAGAAGAGGAAGAAGGAGACGGCCGCAGCGTCCAAGGAGAAGGGCAATAAGAGCAAGGACAAGAGCAAGGGCAGGAGCAAGAAGGCCAAGGCGGATGCGGAGGAGCCCAAGCGCGCGCGGCCCACGGGCAACTACGCCTACAAGTCGACCTCCTCGGCGGATGTGTCGCACCTGTCAATGCAGACGGACGGCGACGAGTCGTTCCACCTCACGAGCGACGATGGAGACGGCGCGAGCACGGCCGACGACGACAGCTTCTATGAAGAGAAGCAGACGCGCGTGTCTCGACGCGTGGGCCGGAGCGACTTGCGCCTGGCGCGCGACATCCTCAAGGGCGTGGACATGGACCTGAACGACGAGCCGATCGCGCTGCGCCGGAACAAGCGCAAGCGCTACAAGCCGCTCGCGTGGTACAAGGGTGAGCACTATGTGTACGAGCGCAAGCACGTTGGTGTGGGCCTCGTGTTGCCGACTGTCGCAGGCGTCGAGCGGTCCGGCGCATCGTCTCCGACGAGCAAGCCAGCGACGCGCAAGCGCACGGCGCGGCCTCCTTCGCAGCGCAAGTCCATGAAGGCGCTGCCGGAGAGCGAGCTGCCCAAGGACGTGACGTACGAGACGGGCGAGTGGGCCGACCTGTTTGACGTGTCGGCCGACTGCGTGAACGCCATGAACATCATCTGCCGCTCGAGCGAGATCCGGCTGCGCAAGCTGCCGAGCGTGGACGGCGAGCCCAACGCGTTCGCCGGCCAGAGCTTCAACCTGCGCAACCCGGCGGCGTTCCCGCGGTGGATCTCGGGCCGGCTCGTGCTGCCGCCAGGCGCCGCCAAGGAGCCCGAGAGCGTCGGCGCGGCCGTGCAGGTGTTTTACGTGACGGCGGGCCAGCCGCAGGCGCTCGAGGTTGCGTTCAGCCCCGACTCGGAGGACTTTTTCGCGTCGGACAAGACGACGCGCTTCCTGCTCAGCCCGGGCGACGAGTTCTACGTGCCCTCGGGCAACGCCTACTACGTCAAGAACCACTCCAAGTCGACGGACGTGGACCTGCGCTTCACGATCCTCAAGCCCGAGCCGGCGGCGGCGGCGGCGCCCGCCCCTGCGGCCCCCGTGTCGGCCGAGGACAAGGACGAGAAGGCGTCGCCCAAGCGGAAACGCGGCGAGACGGCGGCCGAATGAGCTCCGCGCTCTCGTGCGATCGGGATGTCCCTCCATGACCAGCGTGTGTTGCTTCTTCTTCATGTGTGGTTTATATACAGTATGATGCGCATCAACCACAACGTGTTCAAAGGTGTTGCATTTCCAACTTGGTTGATCGTCTTTTACATGCTGAAAAGGTTAAAATTGCTGTTGCTGTTGCTCGTCGTCTTGGTCGCTCGCCATCCCCTCGCGGCGGTGTATTCTTTCTACACCGGCGCGCTCCACCACTTCTTCTTCTCCTCTAATTCCTATCACTAAACTACCCTATCGGACCGGGATGGCGCTGCTCCTCTTCTACTTCTCTCATACAATACTTCAAAAAGGCAAAATAAACTACTAAATGGCCGCGGCTTCCCTTGGGCCGCGGCGCTGCTCGGCGTCTCAAAACTCCCGGGGGCTCACATGGCGGCGCACCGCAGCTCGGCGAGCTGCTCGCGCGTGAGCCGCAGGTCCAGGTCGCTCTGCCAGCCGCACATGTGCTCGAACGAGTCGTGCGTGAGCTCCACCTGCTGCAGCATCTCCTCCGAGCTCGGGTGCTCCACGAACTTGAGCGTCTTGGCCAGCGTCCCTGGCACGTCCCCCACGGCGGCGTAGCACGCGTCGCGCTCGGCCATCGAGTCGCCGACTGACACGAGGTTGAAGAACTCGTCCTGCTGCGGCTGCTGACCCCGCCCCGAAGAAGTAGAGGACGCGAAGCACTTGCGCGCAATAAGCCGCATGACCTCCTGCTTCCAGCAGCCCGAGTCACCGCCCGCGCCGAACGTCTGCTCGTACCAAGAGCGCGCCGACACAATGTGCACGTCCGCCATCTCGAGCACGGGCAGCACAGCCGGCAGGTACAGCGCGCACGACATCTCGACCCAGCCGTACTCGGCCGCCGTCACCACGAACACGGGTCCGTAGGCCGCCGCCTTGCGCAGCAGGCGCTCCACGTGCGCGCCCAGCAGCGCCAGCACCGCGCGCTGCTCGGGCGTGATGGGGATCTGGTGCCCGCGGTACTTGGGCAGCAGGTCCTGCGCGTGCAGCCACGAGCTGGGGCACAGCGTGTCGTCCCAGTCGAACACCACGACCGTGCGGTCGCGCACGGAGCTCGCCGCCAGGCCGCGCCGCTTGGACGCCGCGGACGCCGCTGCAGACGCCGAGGAGGATGCAGAGGACGCCGAGGAGGACGAGACCACGGGCGAGGGCTTGGCCTTGGTCGCCAGCGGCGCGTAGTACAGGTCGCTCGCCGCGCGCATCGTGTCCACCGCCGAGCTCGAGTACGTCATGGTCGCGAAGAGAGTACCGTGAAGTCCGCCTTGACCGCGACACCCGTCTTATCCGTAGGTACGGTGGTGGAAGTAGGGCGACAGGTAGGGCGGGCGCCTAATGAGAGAATGGGCGAATGCCAACTACCGACCGATCGACCGCGCGTCGCCTTCTATATTCTACTGGAAACGGCGGCGGCTATTAGCGCTGACCGAGTCAGCAGATCCAATAGACGGTAGAACGGAGAGTGGGCGCTGGGGGCACCGAAGGCGAAAGGTGAAAGGAAGGATGGCGGCTTTTTCAACGTGCAAGGGGGTTTACACTTGGTTTCAGAGTAGAGCGCGGGAGGGCGAGAGAGCACGCGCGCGCCCCGCCGCCGCGCCCATTTCTCAGAGACACACCCTGGTGCAGAAACGGCCCGCGCATGGGGGCCGCCGCTTTACAAACGCACGCGCGGATTTAGACGTAAACGTGACGTTTTACTTCAGAAAACGGGCTAAAACGGCGCGCAAGGGGGGCGTATTGTGAGGATTTAGCGTGACCGAAGGAGGAGAAGCGGGGTTGGGTTAAGTGGTCTGGCGTGCGTGGAATTAGTGTGCACGGGTAGGGGAATAAGGTTGAATTAGCGTCGTTACCGGTGAATTAAGCAAATTGCGGCTGCTTTTACTAGCAGCCGACCAAGCCCATCCTGGAAAGGTTTATCCCGTGCATTGCACGGTGCAACTTTGGTACAGTAGCTACAGTATTCTTTGGTATCTGGTGCAACATCAGTTCTTCAGTAAGGATAGGATGGATACCCAGGATACGCTCTTGCATTGTCAACACCAGGCTACAGTACCGTACTGGTATTGCGCCGTAATCAACTGTTCAATTTAGCAAGCTGCCGCTTGTGATAATCGGAGGATATGCCAGGATTGTGGGTGTCCCGCTCAACTTTAGCTAAAACGAGACTGCGTCGACCTTTTGTAAGGGTGCAAGCGACAAATTAGCGAAGACGGATAATAGCATCTCCCTCGGAACCGCAACCCTGCCGTTTCTTTTGGGAATCATACGGTACCTATCCCTATCCGCCGGCCCGCGCAAAATGTCCCCGCCGCCTTTGGGTGGTGCATTTTGCCTTGGAACAGCACCTGCAGTTCAAATTGTAGGACATGCTTCGAAGTATTTCTGAGATCTTCGCATAAAAAATGATTCGCCCAGGGCATGACAATTCGTGCCGTTCATATCCCACCGGTGTCATGAATGATGAAGGCCAGATATGATTCGGGGTGAGTGTACAATGTAAGTTTTACAGCAGCTTTTTCTTTTCTTTTTTGATTTTTTCGGCCCCCTTACCCCAACTCCAGCACCAAACAGCTTTTCGCGGTGGCTTTTCATTGAAAAACACGCACGCGACAAACACTCACCACGTTAGGGCAAGAAAACGGCCACCGCGTCCACCTGTCATCTGCGACAAACACTGGATTCTGCCCTCTCACTCCTCGATAAAGTTAAAATGTCTTTTGCCTTATAGATGCAAAAGAGTCACGAACGGGTCCTGGATTTCGCCACGCATTAACTTAAACGATATGTGTTACACCTCTGATACGAAATGGTGAGTTACGCTGCATCGGTTTATACAGGTAGAGTTGCTCCGCGCGATCTTCGCCCGCCTGTGGTTGTCGCGACGCGACGCCTCCGCCACGGCCCTCGGCGACATGGAAGCGCCCGCGCGCGCGTTGCGCCGAGCTTGAACATGGCGTGATGGATACTTACCGTAGCTTGAGCTTGGTGCGGATGCTCTGGACAGATGGACCCGCCCCGCGCTTGAAGGGACTGCACGCGCAACGCTGTGCGCAACACGGTGGCCCATTGTGGACATGTAGCGCGACTGTTCCCGAACACACGCGCGCTGTTTATCAGTATGCTACAATACCGTGTATGTACTGTACGGTGATGCAGGATCCGTCCGCCGACCGTTCCTGTCAATGCGGCGACCGCTCCGCCGCGCGTGTAATGGCCGGGCGGACCAAGACGACGACGACGGGACGAGGCCGCCCGCGCATCTTGGTTCAACAAAGTATCTTTGTCACAGCGCTCTCGTTGACTCCCGCGCGAAGTAACGGGCCTCGTCGCTCATCATCATATCCGCCGAGACACGCCGACCGTTTCCGTCTCGTCGAGGAGGTCCGATCGCGTTCGCGTCGTCGAAATGGATGCGAGAGCTCAACGCGATGTCGTATCTCGTCACGTGCCCGCGGTGGCGCGAAGGTACGCGCGCAGCTCGGGCGCGTTGGCGCTCGCGGCCTGCAGGAACTTGCGCGCCGGCCGCCAGAAATGCGGCAGGAACTGGCCGCCGTGCGCGCGCAGGCACTACAGCAGCAGCGAGAGCTAGTACGCGTTGAGCGCGTGCGCCTTGGCCGACAGTCCGCGGTGCAGCACCGCCAGCTCGAGCATGCTCGGCTCGAGCACGAGGTTGCCGAGCGAGTTGACGAGCGCGACGTGCCCCACGTTCACGTACGACAGCGCCTTGGGCGTCTTGGGCGGCAGCTTGGTCACGACATCGGCCGCGTTCACGAACACAAAAGTCGCCGGCACGGCCAGCATGTAGCGCTTGCGGAACGCCGTGTTGCCGATGCGCGGGCAGCCAAACGTCGTGCACGTCACGTTGGTGAGCTCGAGGCGTACGACGAGGTTAAAGCTGCAGAGTACGGCGAGCGCGCCGCCGAGCGAGTGGCCCGTCACCAAGATATGGCGAGGGTCCTGACGGTGTAGCGCTGCAACCGTGTCGAGGACGCGCTTCTCGACGGACAAATAGGCGCCGTAGAACCCCGAGTGCACCTTTGGCACATTGCGCTTGCAGCAGACCCGATGGTATAGCGACCGCGCGTGTGCCGTTAGTTGCGCGGGGTCGATGGATTGGCTGCGCTGAACTCCTTGGAGCCGCGAGGAGAGAGCCGCGAGGGTTGACAAATCCAGTCGCTTGGCCGTCAGGTGAGCCGTCATCGCTGCCTGCAAGTCGGTTTGCGCGTTCTTCTTGCTGGACGTACCGCGGAACGCGACCGCAATGATCGACAGCGACTCGAGCACGACGCAGTGCGTGTCTGTGCCCGCGTTCTCGATGACCGCGACGACTGTAAAGTTGCTGTCATTGACGAACTGCTGAAGGCGCTGGCGCTCTCGCGATGCGTCGTCCTGGTCAGCATGATCCTCGCTGATCGAGGCGACGGGTACTTCCGATTGGGGACTCTCATTGGTAGACTTTGGACGCTTCCCACACGCATAAACGAGCTGGGCGAGGTTGAACGCTTCGATCTGCCTATCCATGATGAAGTGGGACGGGTTGATCTGCTCCAGATGCGCGAGGTCCATGAAGGTGACCTTCATGTACACGTTGGACTCGAACAGGAAGTACTTGAGATGCTGCTGCTGCCTGTCGTGCTGGTTGGACTCGCTGGTGCCCACGATCCAGCCTCGAAGGCCCACTGCGTCAGTAGGGAGCGCGCAAAAGAGCGTGATGGTGAGCCACACGAGAAGACTCAACTGGAATCCAAATTGTGTCTGCACAACGCCAAGATGCTTCACGGTGGCGCTGTCATCAATGAGCACGAAGTGTCGTTCGTCTCCAAACCAGCACACGAGATGGCCACACACGGTGACCACAACCACGGTGTCGCGGAAGTGGAGCACAAACACAAAAAACTCGGTGAACACCCGCGCGAAGTCGCGCACGAACACGGTCCGGAAGGAGCTCCGCGTGGTCCACGCCTTGAGCAGCGCAGCAGCCAGCAGAAGTGCATCGAATGCTGTGATGACGATCGTATCGCGGAGCAAGCCGGGTGGTTGGACGGTCCTGTGCGCCAGGATGATTCTGGCGAGTGTGATCGCGTTGGTCATGGGGAGGAAGTCCATCACGACGTCGTTCCGCCATGACACCAGACCACGCAGCGCCATGTACACGAGGATGACCGGTGTAGAGAGCGCGTTGAATCGCCTGGCCCAGCATCTTCGCAACCAGTACTTTAGCTGGTGTCGTCGGCTGGTCTCATTATTGTGAAGTGGCTGCGACCTCACATGCCGGGCGTAGTGGTCGTTGAAGTGTCCGAGGATCCTGTAGATGAGGCCGGCGAGCAACGTGTTGCCGCTTACAAGTAGCTGACGACTCGACTCGGCTGCGGGGTGGATCTCCGTCCAGATTACAGCACTCAGCGAGATGGCGTTGATGACCCAGATCACGCCCGTCAGTCTCAGCAGCTTCACTTGAATGGGCTGACGCGCCGAGTACAGCGCGATGCGGCGAATGTATAGCGTGGTAACGATGAGCACACCGACGAGCAGAACTGAGTTGGGGAGCAGCGACCACTTCGGGGATACCACACCGTGAGTTAGCTGCGCCACCGACGGGGCGAGCACGGCGACGTGGATGTTTCGGTACAGCACGGCGATGTCGGACGACCGCATGCGCCCGAGCTTGAGGTGAGACTCCTGCGCCGCCGTGGCCGCGTTTACCTTGAGCGCTTTCTTGTGAAACGGCATCGCGCGGTCCACAATTTTCGTGGACGCTCGCATCACTCTCAATGGCGCCAGCCGCGTCGCGATCGAGGCGGCGGGCCGGGCTAGCGCGTCGTAGATGCTTGATCGAGCGGATTCAAGACGAGACGACGCCCGAGTCGGACGGGCATCGGTCGAGGACTCGGGTGACACGTCTAGATCGCTAATGATGTCGGCGCGGTCGTGATCAAGTGACGCGGAGTCTGTCGGAATGTTCTGGTCGCAGGCGTCTGGAGATGCCGCCGCCGCGATCACGCAGACTGCGACCTGGTCTTCTTCATCGCCTTGCGCACCTCTGTCTCCCGCGTATATCGGAGCGGCCCCTGCAGCGTCACCACAGATCGCATCGTCCGCCGCCATCCGCACTTTTCCCCCTGTGCTTACCGGTGTGTTATACTGGAGGCCCGACCAAAAGTGGCGGAATTCGCACTTTTTCTAGTTTCCCTCGCGCTTCAACTCGAGCAAGACCATCACTCCTTGCTGTCCTAAAATTAGCGACCAGCCAGTTTCCAGGAGCTTTATACTAGGCATCAGGACATTATTTAGGGCACTGTGGTCCGAAGTTGACGTGGTTACCCCAAATGCGGGCGTTTTTGAGTGTCGCACAGGTCCGAACCTGCGCGATGTTCCCGCAACTTGACCACCGCTGCCCCCAAAAGCCGAGTAATCGCGGCGCAATCGGAAGAGAAAAGCCGCACCGACGAGCGTCCGACGCGCTTCCTCGCCGCCGCGCTGCTCCTGCGTCCGTCGCGCCACGCTCTGCGTCTTCCCTGCCTCCTCCTCGTTCCTCCGGTGCCTCATTTGTCGCTGTAATCCCGCTGAGTGAAGAGCATGGCCCGCCAGAAGGGGGCGACGTCACGCGGCAAGCAAGCGCCGGCGAACGGCGCGCTATTCGGAGACGAGCGCGCGGTCGTGGGCGTGGACGACCTGGTGCTGCTGGGCTCCGTGAGCGAGGCGTCGATCCTCGAGAACCTCAAGATGCGGCACGCAGCGGACGTCATCTACGCGTACATTGGGCACGTGCTCGTGGTCGTGAACCCGTACAAGTGGCTCGACATCTACGGCGAGGACAGCATGCGCGCGTACACGCACAAGGCGCGCATCGACGTGCCGCCGCACGTGTTCGCGACGGCCGAGGAGACGTACCGCACGATGCTTAGCGAGGAGGACAATCAGTGCGTGATCATCAGTGGCGAGAGCGGCGCCGGCAAGACGGAGGCGTCCAAGCAGATCCAAAACTACATTGCCGGCGTGAGCGGCAGCGGCGCGGGCGTCGACAAGGTCAAGAGAACCTTCCTGGAGAGTAACCCGCTGCTCGAGGCCTTTGGCAACGCCAAAACGCTGCGCAACAACAACTCCAGTCGCTTCGGCAAGTACTTCGAGCTCCTCTTCGACTCGGCGGGCCGGCCGCAGGGCGGCAAAGTGACCAACTACCTGCTGGAAAAGTCGCGTGTGGTTCGTCCCGGGAAAGGGGAGCGCAACTTCCACATTTTCTACCAAATCCTGGCGGGCTTGCCGCAAGCCGCGCGCGAGAAGCTGTACCTGGACCGAGGCGCCGAGAGCTTCTACTACCTGAAGGCGAGCGGCTGCTTTGACGTGGATGATGTGGATGACGCTGCCGAGTTCGAGGAGACCATGTCGGCCATGCACCACGTCGGCATCAAGCGGAAACAGACCGAGCTCGTGATTCAGACGCTGGCGGCTGTGCTGCATCTCGGCAACGTGCATTTCCAGTCCGCTACGGTTGGTGATGCGGAAGGTTCCACCGTGCGCGACCGCGAATCCCTCGAGATCGCGTGCGAGCTGCTTGGGCTGGATGTTGACAGGGTGGAGCACGCGCTTTGCTACAAACTGCTGCAGACGATGGCACCGGGCGGCATGATTGAGTCGTATGAGGTGCCGCAGAATCCAAGCCAGGCGAAGGCGCAGCGTGACTCGATCGCCAAGAACGTGTACGATCGGCTTTTCGACTTTTTAGTGGAGCGCGTGAACCACGCGCTGGACATCGAGAAGAAGGCCGAGAAGCACGGCGAGAATCTGCAGCGAGAGGACATGACGACGATCGGCATTCTCGACATCTACGGGTTCGAGATCTTCGACAAGAACGGATTCGAGCAGTTCTGCATCAACTACGTGAACGAGAAGCTACAGCAGATCTTCATCGAGCTGACACTTAAGAGTGAGCAGGAAGAGTACGCGCGCGAGGGCATTGCATGGGCGCCGATCCCGTTCTTCAACAACAAGGTTGTGTGTGACCTTATCGAAGCCAAGCGACCGACACCCGGCATCTTCTTGATCCTGGACGACACAGTGCGCACCATGCACTCGCGGCAGGGCGAGTCCGTGGACGCCACTTTCCTCGACAAGGTTTCGGGTCTGCATCAGTCGCACCCGCACTTTTCCAAGCGCGGCAAGACGTTCGAGATCAAGCACTACGCGGGCGACGTGCAGTACAGCATCGACGGGTTTGGCGACAGCAACCGCGACTTTTTGACCAAGGACATCGCTCTTATCATCAGCGAGAGCACGAACAAGCTCATGCGCTACATCTTCCCGGAGGAGATCGACCTGAACGACAAGCGCATGCCGCACACTGCCGGATACAAGATCCGCACGCAGTGTGAAGCGCTCGTCACCGCACTGATGGACTGCACGCCTCACTACGTGCGATGCATCAAGAGCAACGACCAGAAGCAGCCCAACAAGATGGACGACCGCCGCGTCGTTCACCAGATCAAGTACCTGGGTCTATTGGAAAACGTCAAGGTGCGGCGCGCGGGCTACGCGTACCGTGGAGACTATGGTCGATTCGTGGATCGATTCCGCTTGCTCAGCAAGGAGACATACCCGGAGTTCAGGGGCACGGACAAGAAGGGAACGCAGGCGATCCTCCGCTCGGCCGTGAAGTCACTCCCACAACTGGAGAACGAGGTGCAGCTCGGTAAGTCGATGGTCTTCATCCAGACACCCGAGACCTTCTTTGCACTCGAGAAGCTGCGCGAAAAGAAGATCGGGTCGTTCGCCAAGCGCATTCAGCGCGCGTGGAAAAAGTACTACGGCCGCCGACACTTGCTGCAGCTCAGCCAGGACATCACCAAGCTGTACGCGTCCAACAACAAGCAGCGGCAACGCGTGAGTATCTACCGGCCATTCGACAGCGACTACGTGCTTCATGACGACGTGCGCGACGCGGTGATGGACATCATCCGGCACTACGGGGACACCGAGAAGATCGTGTTCTTCGACGCGATTGAAAAGGTGTGCGCCGTCCCTGGCGGAGGATCTGGAGCTCCTGATGCGTCACCAATTGCCTTAGCTGGCCGGCTTCTTGTGATCACAGAAGAGTACCTGTATTTGATGGAGAAGCGCATCTGGTACCCCGAGTTGGACCCGAAGAGCACGTGGGAGCCTCCGCTCGTGTATCTCCGCCGTCGATTGCCACTGTCAGCAATCGAGGAGATCTCCATGAGCACCCTGGCCGACCAGTACTTCGTGTTGCGCATTCGTCAGGAACCGATGCTTTCCGAGCCGAACAAGAGCAACTGGGCCGACAACAAGTCCACGATGGTGTGCATGGCGACGGGCAAGAAGTTCGGGCTGTTCAACCGCCGGCACCACTGCCGGTACACGGGCAGGATCTACTGCAACGACGTGTGCAAGCAGCTCGAAGTCGTGCCCGACCGCGGCTTCTACACGCCTGTGCGCGTGTACGACAAGGTGATCGGTTTCTTCTCGACCGAAATGTCCGAGGACCAGCTGCTAGCGTCCGAGAAGAAGACGGAGATCGCGGTGACGCTCGTCGACGCTATCCGATCGCTATTAGACAAGGTGATCCCCATCACATTCAGCGACACGCTGCGACTTCGGACCGCTGCCAGCTCGGCGTTGTCCAAGACGCCAAGCCAGCAGATCCAGTTCTCGCCAGCAAAGGCGGACGCTATCACTGGTGACAAGGCCAGCGTTGTCATCCACGTCACGCCCGGAGTGCCGGACGAGTACATTCGCAAGCGTCGCAAGCGCGAGAAGGCGCGGCGGAAGCGGCTCGAGAAGCAGCGCGAGGAAGAGGCTGCGATCCGCGCAAGTCGGCAGGCGCAGCGCGAGCGCGAGCGCGAAGCGGAGCGTCTGCGCCGCGTGGCCGAGAAGAAGGCCAAGAAGCAGGCGGAGCGTGAGGCACGCCGCCAGTCGTCCTCGTCGCGCCGTTCCTCCGGCAAGACGGCGATGGAGTCGGCGCGCAAGTTCGGCGAGAGCGTGTCCACTTCCTCGTCATCACTCAACGGGAATGGACTCGGGGGCGCCAACAGCGAGCTTGCCGCCATCCTCGCTCGTCGTCGGGGAGAGTAGAAGCACCTCGCTGACGCATGCCGGCCGGGTGTGATTGAGCATCCGCGCAATGAGTCTAGGCAACGGAAACTGACCAATTTTGCAAGCCTTGCCGGGAAACGCAGCACCGTTCGTAACAGCGCCACCCCGATTAATTGGTCATAAAGACACGTGAAAAGTGGCAGGACACTGCGCGCAAGTTGGCTCGGGAGCGATTTGCTGCTTGCTTCTACACAGGAATGCTCATCCGCTCGGCTCGAGTGGTATCCAGGAGCACTCTCTGTATCAACGCCGTCTACATAGGATCCTGGATAGCGAAGCAGGTCAAATTGGACATGGGCTCCTTGGACAGGTTCAACCAGGGTGGACAAACACCTAGACGCCCTCCATGACATGCGGTGCGATGATGGACGCCAAGACGCCCGTCATTACGCTTACGTCATGCCGTACTGTGCATTCTCCCGAGTCAACATGCACAGTACCAGTACCATTATACTGTAGTGCTCATGTCGTGAGCTCAAATCTCAGTTTACCGATACCAGAAGAAGCCCACGAGGCGGGATTCGCACGCACAGCACTCTGCTGCACGGACACCAGCATTGTCGACACGCGTCCGCAATCAGGCTCGGTACATGGTACCGTATCTGTCCTCTACGGCTCATTACGTCACCATCCATCCTCCTCTTCAACCTTGGCGCCAAATTATTATCGTAAACAAGTGCATATGTCCTATCTTCTAACATACAAAAGCTCGATATGGAAATATCAACCTACTTTATTAAGTTTCATTTTGTACCGCCCAGGAGCTCAAATCCGCAGGGAGTGGCAGACGTGGCGCCCGCGATTTGCATTTCGCCGCGTGCGCGTCGGGGATAAAAGCGCCCCCCGTCGCCGGGGGGAGCGGTCCAGGATTGCATGGGCACGGCCATCCGGATGGATTCGCGAGGGCGCGCAATACAGCAGAGGGCGCGCCATACAGGACCGTGTACGTACAGTACAGTACCTACTGTTGGTCAGTGAATGAACGGCCACTGGGGACTACGTCAACAGCTCGCTCGGCTCGCGTACATAACACCCAAACGCTCATTCGCGCATTCGCCCGGTCCGAGCACAAGCAGCGTCTCCCTCCCTCTCTCCTCTGCTCCAAGCGCGGCAACGATGCACCGCCAACTGATCCGCCGGCTCGCGACGGTGCCCGCGCAGCCCAAGTCGCTGCTGGCGCGCGCCATGTCGGTGCAGGTCAAGCACACCAACCTGTTCATCAACAACGAGTACGTGCCGTCGGTCACGGGCCGCACGTTCGAGACCATCAACCCGGCGACCGAGGAGAAGATCGCGGACGTGGCCGAGGCCATGCCCAAGGACATTGACCGCGCCGTGGCGGCGGCGCGCGCGGCCTTCGACGAGGGTCCGTGGCGCACGATGGACCCGGTGGCGCGCGGGCGCATCATGTACAAGCTCGCGGACCTGATCGAGCAGAACAAAGACGAGCTGGCGGCGCTCGAGGCGCTCGACAACGGCAAGACGGCCATCATCGCGGGCCTCGTGGACGTGCCGACCATCGCGGCCAAGCTGCGCTACTTTGCCGGCTGGGCCGACAAGATCTCGGGCAAGGTGATCCCCATCTCGGGCCCGTTCCTGGCCTACACCAAGATGGAGCCCGTGGGCGTGTGCGCGCAGATCATCCCGTGGAACTTCCCGCTCATCATGGCCGGCATGAAGCTCGGCCCGGCGCTCGCGTGCGGCAACACGGTCGTGCTCAAGCCGGCCGAGCAGACGCCGCTGACGGCGCTGCGCCTGGGCGAGCTCATCGTCGAGGCTGGCTTCCCCAAGGGCGTGATCAACATCGTGCCGGGCGTGGGTGCCACCGCGGGCAGCCACCTGACCAAGCACGCCGACGTGGACAAGGTCGCCTTCACGGGCTCGACCAAGGTCGGGTACGAGCTCATGCGCTCGTCGCACGTGGACAACCTCAAGCGCGTGACGCTCGAGCTGGGCGGCAAGTCGGCCAACATCATCCTGGACGACGCCGACATGAACCTGGCCATCGCGCAGTCGCAGTTCGGGCTCTTCATGAACAACGGCCAGACGTGCATCGCCGGCTCACGCGTGTTCGTGCAGGAGGGCATCTACGACGAGTTTGTGCGCCGCTCGGCCGAGGCCGCGAGCAAGGCCGTCGTGGGCGACCCGTTCGACCCCAAGTCGGAGCAGGGCGCGCTCGTCAGCCGCGCGCAGTTCGAAAAGGTGCTCGGCTACATTGAGTCGGGCAAGCAGGACGGCGCGCGGCTCGTGACCGGCGGCAACCGCGTGGGCGACCGCGGCTTTTTCGTGGAGCAGACCGTGTTCGCGGACGTGACGGACGACATGAAGATCGCGCGCGAGGAGATCTTCGGCCCCGTCATGAGCATCCTTAAGTTCAAGACCATCGACGAGGTCATCGAGCGCGCCAACGCGCCCGCGTTCGGGCTCGGCGCTGGCGTCGTCACCTCGAGCGTCGACAACGCTATCAAGCTCTCGAACGGCCTGCGCGCGGGCACCGTGTACGTCAACTGCTACGGCAAGATCGACACCAACACGCCCTTCGGCGGCTTCAAGGACTCGGGCATCGGCCGCGAGCTGGGCGAGGCCGGCCTCGCCGCCTACCTCGAGAACAAGACGGTCATCATCAAGCGCCCCGACGACTCGCTGCCCTGATCGTGTCCGCGAGACCGCAGAAGACGTGGGGACCACCAACTAGCTCATAGGACGGCGACACTGGACACGTCAATGTAATTTGCCTTACCACCACCACCACGATATCGACCACGCACGGTCTACAGTCAACACGTACTAGTTGTACAATGGGCGCTCACATCTCGACCGACAGGCCCGAGACCACGTTGAGCCGCGCGATGCCGTCGCTCGTGAGCTTGCTGCAGTACCACAGGTTGACGGACGCGAGGTTCGTGAGCGCCGACAGGTGCGCGATACCCGCGTCCGTGATCTCGCCGCACTCGGCCAGGTTGAGCGACGTGAGAGCGCTCAGGCGGGCGATCACCGCCACGCCCGCGTCCGTGAGCAGCGCGCAGTTGCCGAGGTCTAGCGAGTGTAGCCGCGGCATGCTGAGGAACGCGTCCAGGCTCTTGTCCGTGAGCTTGGAGCAGCTCGCGAGGTCCAGCGACTGCAGCCGGGTCAGCGCCGCGAGCGCCAGTACGCCGCGGTCCGTGAGCTTGTTGCAGTGCCACAGGACGAGCGTCTCGAGGCTCGTGAGTCGCGAGATGACGCGCAGGACGCTCTCGTCCGTCAGTAGCCGGCAGTTGGCGAGGTTGAGCATCTTGAGCCGCGACAGGCCCGCGAGGTGCACGACGCCCGCGTTGTCGATCCGGTTGCACCGCATGAGGTTGAGGCTCGTGAGGCTGTGCAGCTGCCCGAGGCCGCGCAGCGCGTCGTTGCCCACCTGCCGGCAGTTGGCCAGGTCCACGATGTTGAGCGACTCGATGCGCGCGAGCTCGGTGATCCCGGCGTCCGAGATGCCCGAGCAGCCGCCGAGGTAGACGGACTTGAGTCGCGGGAGCTGCTGGCTGATCTCGCGCAACCCCTCGTCCGTGATCTGGAAGCAGCTCACGAGGTCCAGCGACGTGAGCGAGCGCAGCTTGGCGATCGAGCGCACGCCCGCGTCCGTCAGCTTGCCGCACTTCATGACGTTCAGGAAGCGCATGCGTGCGAGCGACTCCATGTGCGCGAACGTCGCGTCGCCCACCTCGCTGCAGTACCACAAGTTGCAGGACGAAAGCAGCGGGAAGTGCGCCAGCACCTCCGTGCCACGATCCGTCAGGTTGTAGCAGCCCGCAACGTCGAGCGTCACGAGCTTCTCGAGCGGCGCGAGCGCGCGCAGGCCGTCGTCCGTCAGCTCGCCGACGTTAGCGATCTCCAGGTGCCGCAGGTTCACGAGCGAGCGCAGCGAGCGGATGCCCGCGTCTGTGATCTGGCTGCAGTTGGACAGGTTCAGGTTCGTCAGGGACGTAATCTCGGCGAGCGACGAGATGCCCGCGTCCGTGATCTGGCCCTGGTTGCAGTACCACAGGTTGAGCGTCTCGAGCTTCTGCAGCGACGCGAGCCGCTGGATGCCGGCGTCTCCGATCCGCCGGCAGCCACGAAGACTTAGGTTGGAGAGCGACGGCATGTGCTCCGCGATCGCCGCGACGCTCTTGTCCGTCAGCTCCGTGCAGTAGCCCAGGTTGAGCGACGTCACGCCCGCGCCGATGCGCCTGGCGAGCAGCGTGACGCTCTCGTCCGTGATGAGGTAGCAGCCCTTGAGCGCGATCGACCGCAGCGTCGGCATGCGGCTCAGCAGCTTGACGGACGCGTCCGTCAGCGCCGTGCAGCCCGTGAACACGATCTCCACGAGGTGAGGGAACTGCGTGGCCAGGCGCGCCGTGTGAGTGTCTATGAGTCGCTTGCGCACCGAGATGAACGACAACGAGCGCGTGGCGCGGCCGGTCTCCGCGTACAGCGCCCGACAGGTCAGGCACAGCCGGAAGAGCTCGTCCACACTCAGGAGCGTGACAACAATGGGCAGCACGGGCGCCATCGCGGCCGTGAACGCGCTGTTGACCGCGTCTTCCGCTCCATCGCGTAGTGCAACGCTCCAACAATCTCCAATCTCCTCCTCGTCGCTCTCTTGCTCGTCGTCGTCGTCGGTGTCGCTGTCTGACCGCGAGCTGGGCGCTTGCACGGCCTGCCGCCAGAGGTGGAACGTCTTCTTGCGCCACATGTACGTCAGCCGGTCGTACATGCACGAGCAGCACGTGTCAATGTCGAGCTGCCGCCGCCGCCGCTCTCGCCCCGGCGTCGACTGCTGCTGCGCTGACTCCGCCTGGTTGTCGTGCTGCGGGTTCGTAGACGCGAGCGCCTCCTGGTAGTCGGCGACCTGCGCTTCGGTGTCACAGACGCACGTCGCGCAGATGAAGTCCAGCTCCTCCATCGAGAACGCGCTCAGCGAGTTCAGCCGCGCCATCTCGTTTGTCAGCGTGATGCGATGCTTGGTACCGGAGGCGGCGCTGTAGGAGGGCGACGAGGAGTCTGGTGGGGCAGCGGCGCGCGTGTTTCTCAACTGTCGGCCCCGCTCCCAACGCGCACGTTCGCTCTGGGCTGACGCTCCGCTAGCTTCGTCGCTCATATGGACGCGAGGACTCTATACGGCGTCTCTATCCCATCTCGAGCGCACTTCTCCCGCGCATTCGCTACATATTGTGTAATAATGCAGCGCATGACGCACCAGGCGGTCGTTCAGCGCCCGCCAGCAGCTGGCACAAGGACGCAAAGACACCAGCGTCCATACCAACAGCTCATAGTGTAAGGAAGACAGTGCGCGCGACGCCATTTGGCGAGGAGGAGGGTTCATTTTTGGGCCACCCCCGGCCATTTTGGGGACCTACTCACACGTCACACATTGCCGTTTGGTGAATGCTGGTCATATAGGAGAGTGATGGTTAATTATGATAGGCGGGCATAACTGTCGCTTTAACATTTCTAAACGTGTTCAATGTGTCCGAGATGGGACTTTTCCAATTGAACACAGCTACTGTTCGCTGAATGTTCCGATCGGCTCCCTGCTAAGTCCGATTCTCTATCTATCTCTAAAAAACCTCGGAGGTTTTTCCGGATTCTTTCCCGCGAGCCGCCGCCCACCAGTCTTTGACGCGCCAAAATCCCCCAGGACACTCCAGCAGCTCAATCCGCAAAGCCCAAAGCAAGCCCAACCAGAAGAACCCCGCGTGCTCGCTCGCTCGCTCTGCGCCTGTTCGTCGCCGCATTTCCCAATTTCCGAGTCAGCCGCGCGCTGCTCCTCCCTCCTACCCGTCCGCCCGAAAACCCCTAGAAAGCACCAGCCATGGCGATCCGCTGTCAGTTCGAGAACAGCAGCGAGATCGGCGTCTTCTCCAAGCTGACCAACTCGTACTGCCTCGTATGCGTGGGCGGCTCGGAGAACTTCTACAGCACGTTCGAGGCGGAGCTGGCCGACCACATCCCGGTCGTCCACGTGTCGATCGCGGGCGCGCGCTTCGTGGGCCGCGTGGCCGTCGGCAACAAGCGCGGCCTGCTGCTGCCCAACTCGGCCACGGACCAGGAGATGCAGCACATCCGCAACGCGCTGCCCGACTCGGTCGTCATCCAGCGCGTCGACGAGCGCCTCTCGGCGCTGGGCAACTGCATCGTCACGAACGACCACGTCGCGCTCGTGCACACGGACCTGGACCGCGAGACGGAGGAGATCGTTGCCGACACGCTCGGCGTCGAGGTCTTCCGCCAGACCATCGCAGGCAACGCGCTCGTGGGCAGCTACTCGGCGCTGACCAACCAGGGCTGCCTTGTGCACCCGCGCACGTCGGTGGAGGACCAGGAGGAGCTGAGTTCGCTGCTCCAGGTGCCCGTGGTCGCCGGTACCGTCAACCGCGGTAGCGACGTGATCGGCGCCGGGCTGGTCGTGAACGACTGGACGGCCTTCTGCGGCCTGGGCACGACCTCGACCGAGATCTCGGTCGTCGAGAGTATCTTCAAGCTCCAGAACGCGCAGCCCACGGCCATCTCGACCACCATGCGCAGCGCGCTCATTGACTCGATGACCTAGACTGGAGGGCGCGGGGATCCGTGAAAGGGTTGAGGAGAGGTGCGATCCAATGATCGGCACTCTTGATGGGCAACAAGACACAGGCGGCGGGTTCCTCTCGCTGGCTACGTTGTCGCTGTTGTGCTCACATCTCCCCCTTCGCTTCCCTTTTGCTATTTAACGAACGTCAGCAAAATAGATTTTTCCTTCGTCACTCGATCGCATTGTCAGTCTCCACGCTCGGCATCATCAGCATCGTAAGTTACAGATACCTTGAGCGAGCGTGTGGATACCTGGAGGACGATGGAGGTGACGGCGATGACAGCGTTGTCGTCACTGTTTTCTGCCTAGTGACCCGCGCTGAAGACGACGCTAATGATGGAGCGGACGTCACAGCTGGCTGCAGCAGCGCGAGCTCCTCGAGGATCTCGCCGAGCTGCTGCTTGAAGGCCGAGATCTCGGCGTTCTTGGCGGCGATCGCGTTGCGGTGCACTCGCTCGCGGTTGAGCCGCTCCAGGTGGCTAGACATCATGGCCTGCTCGAACAAGACGCGCAGCTCGGCCTCGCGCATCTCATGCTTCTGCGTCAGCGTCTCCACCTTGAGCTCCAGAGCGCGATACTGCAGCATAGACGGCGTCTGCGGCACGTTCGCGCGCCAACGCCATGTCAGCACCTCGTGCTCCAGCTTCGGAACGCGCTTGGCGGCTTCTTCGATCTTCTCGCGGAGGGATTCTGCGTGTGTCAGGCGCTGCTGAAGCTCCTGCTTCTCGCCCGTCAGACGCTCGACTTGCTGCTGCAGTCGCTCGCGCGTCGCTTCCAACTCGGCAGTCTGCTCTTTTAACTGCTCACTCGCAGCTGTCAACTGCGTCTCCAACTGGGATATTGCTGCGTCAGTATCGCGATGGTGCTCAGCCATAATCTCTTGGCGCACTTCTTCGCGGATTTGGGAGAGTAAGAGCAACTTATCGGCAGGTTCCTCTGGCTTCGTGGATGGCGGGGTTGGGACGCTTTGAAGGGCGATGAGTGTCTTCACGAGATGCTCGCGCGCGTCTTCACTCGCCTTCAACTGCTTCTCCAGCTCATCGATCCGCTCCCGCCACTCGCTCTGCTTATCCTGGCTGCGATGCTCAATTTTATCACGAACGCTCGACGTGTCTTGCCGCATCAGCGCTGCGCGAAGCTCCTTGTTCTCGTCTGCATGCTCGCGCAGCTTATGCTGCAGCGTCGCAATGACGGCCGCGGTATCACCCTCGACTTGATTCTCCTTCTCGTCGGGGACTGTTAATTTCTTTTGGCCGTGGGGTGCCTGGTCCATAGCGCCGTACCGCTGCTTCTTCAATGCATGATACTTGGCTTCCCACTTGCGCTCGAGCTCCTTCATCTTGTCAGTGTAAAACCTCCGTACGCGATCTACTTCATCCACATTGCTATCGTTGGTTGCTCCGTTCTTGTGAGCTTGGCGACGCGCATTTCGAGTCGCTGGCCCACCACCGCCACCACTGCGCTCCATCAGCCGGATATCTTGATCGCGGATCTTGCGCTGGTACTGCAGGAGTAGTCGGTCCTGCTGCTGACGGAAGCTCTTCATCTTCTTCTCGTGGGACTCGTGCGCGGCCTCCATCTCCCGCTCCATCGCTTTGATCTTGTCCTCGAACGCGGCTTCCATGGCGGCGATCTTTGACTCCTCGTCAGCTTTTCGAGATGCAAGAATCAGGTTCACTAGACTGTCTGGGTGTCGCTTTCGCATCGCGGCTTCCATCTCGACCAGCCAGGCTTCAAGCTCTTGAATTCGTCGAATGTCCGCAGGAGACCGACGGAAAGGCGACTTCTGCTGACGCATCTTTGCTGGGGATGGGGATGGCTTGGCTGGTATGTCGCTGTTCGTGCCTTGTTGCTGATTCGGGGAGCGCAACAACTCGAGCTCGGCCTTCAAGTCACTCGCTTCCTGCTTGAGCCGACGCACTTCACCGTCCTGTTCATCCAGCAGGCGCTGGTTCTCGATGTACCAGTCCAGTTTCTTCTGCAGAGAAGCCACATTGTGTTCGTACTCCTTCTTCTTCAGCGCAAGCTCCTTCTGCAGCAGTTGCACCTGCTTCGACTCGTGCGCCACTTTGACGAGGTCGACGCCTTCGTATCGGCACTCGAGCTCTACCTTGGCCTTCTTGACGCGGTCAAGTTCCAGCCGCAACTCGTTCTGTTTTTGGCGATGAGCTTCGTGCGCAGCATCCAGTTCCTCTTGCAGAGATAGCGCTTGTGCTTTAGCATGCAAGCGCGCGTCCACCGCAGCGCGAAGCTGACGATTCTTGTCACCAGGCTCGACCTGGCTGGCATCTGCAAAGCCACTCATCTCAAGCCGCTGCTTGGCTTCGGTCAACTGCCGACGAAGCGCTTCGTTTTCAGCATGAACGTCGTAGTTGGCGCCCTGCTGAGCGCGCTTGAGCTGTTGCATTAGCTTCTCGTTCTCCTTCTGGAACGCCTCAATCAGCTTCTCTTGGGTCTACACGTTCGAAACCAATGCGTCAGATAGCATCTGCACTCATGCATCATAATAGGCTGTCTTACCATGAACTCCTTCTGGAGCTTGTTGTATGTTGCCGCCGTCACCACGCGCGTTTGAGGCCCTGCTGTCTTGCCAATTTCTTGAGCTCCTTCGCTGTCGTCATCTTCATTTTCTCCGCCAGAGTTTTCCTTGTCCAATGGTAGAGCATGCTCAGCCCCTTCGTTTTCTCGCTCAGGGCTGTTGCTGTCCACGGTCTGAATGTGTTGCTTTAGCAGCATGATCTGCCGTTGAGCTTGTTGAAGGCGCAGGGCCAGCCCCGTCTCCTTCACCTGACTCTGTCGCGTCATAATTGTGCTGTGTCGTTGCGCTCGCAGCGTTTGTGATTGCCGGATGAAGTCCTCAACGTCGTCCATATCGTCGAACATCAGCTCGAAGTCCGGCAGCGTGGGAGCAGCAATCTGGCCTAATGCGTCTGATTGAGGGCGCTCCGAAGGGTGGCCGGTGGCATCTTTGTGTCTTTCCACCGGGTCTCGAACGATTCGTAGGAATGCGACGTGGCTCTGAATCTGGCTGCATCGGTTGCCAACACCATCGGTGCGACTAGTCTGCAGCGTCGGTTGCCTTAAGCTTGTGTCTTGCTCGGTGCTGGGCTCGCACGCTTGAGTTGGCTGATGAGAAGGTGCGCTCGTGGTCGCAGCGTCTTCAGTGTGAGCACTTTGAGGAGTTGAGTGCTCGTTTGCGGCCTCAATCGTATTAGCTTCCTCGGCTTGAACCTTAAGTGGCGTTATGTTCAGATCTTGTGCGGTGGGTCTCAAATCGTCTTGTGTGGCCTCGAGTGCTGGTTGAGGTGGTGAGGGATTCACGTTCGTGTCGTTTCTTTCAGCGGCAGTAGAGTTCACACCGGACTCGTTAGGTACAACTACCCCTTGGAGAGGCATGGAAGCCAAGGGCACTTACAGTGAGAATCCATCAAGATCGTAGTCGTCCTCATCGTCATCGGGTGGTGGTGGCGGCGGCGGGCTCTGGAATTACACAACATGCTCAGCACAAGTTGTAAGAATCATCTCGAGTCTGATGATGTAAGATCTGTCGAGCACCATTGAAGTTTCTTCCTCTGCGACGAGATGTTCCGTTGTCAACGCGCCAGCAGAGCGCTCACTCGTCTGGACAGTCGTCGTTTGAGGAGGTGGCGGTTCCTCCTCTTCAGTGATCGCGTAGAAATCTCCATACTTCTCGGCAAGAAGAGCCGAGAAGTCCAGCTTTTTCGAAGTATCCGCATCGCGAGTGTTGCTTGTGTCTGTTGCAATGCCAGAAGCAGAATCGTCGAATGACGATGGGGTTGCATCATAACCCTGGCTCTCAAAAGCTTCGTCCTCGTATCCGGTGTCGACGTCATCGCTTGCCATCTCCGGCGACGCCAAGACCGACGACTATAAAACGGGATGGACGGTCAACAGTGGGGATAAAGCAACCTAGTGGTGAGAACGGGTATGGACTTACCTGAAATGTTGGCTCTGTTTGGCGCTCGTCTTGCTGTGTGGCGCCATCATCCTGTGCATAACAATCACGTTCGTGAGCAGGTACGGTTCAGGGATACCGAAAACTCCTGCAGTCCGATGCTGGCCAGGGCAAACCTCAAAATCATCGTCATCGTAGCCGAAAGTTTCACTCTCGCGTACTGCTGGTGAAGGAGCGGGTACGTTGATTTCGCTTGTATGACTCGCCTTCACGGCAAGAGTTCAAAACGCGTCAGGGGTTTCGATTGCAAGGGTGACGGAATCACAAGTCACAATACTCATGCTCTCACCTCGACGATCTCTGAGGTGTCTGGATTCCGCAGTCCGGGTATATCCCCGATCGTGGTCTGGTCAAGCTCAAAGTCGTCGTCGCCGTAGTCATTCTTGTCCGAGTATTCGCTCGTTCCATTTTCGCTCTTGTCGAGACTCATAAAGGACGAATCTTGCGGCTGCTGA
This sequence comes from Phytopythium boreale, assembly GCA_023338115.1. Lineage (NCBI taxonomy): Eukaryota > Oomycota > Peronosporomycetes > Pythiales > Pythiaceae > Phytopythium > Phytopythium boreale. The sequence continues at coordinate 89,050 of JAADYG010000001.1, forward strand.
TACCTCGACGGAGCTGCAAGCCAATACTTCAGAACGCCATTGCGTTGTACACAATCGCAGAGCCATGCCAACAACAAAAAAAACTTACTCCTTTCGCTCTCCTCCAAAGCGCCAATGTTGACCGCAAACTTCTCGCTGTTGAGGCTGGACTGCAGTTAGTGCCCAGACAGACAGAAAACGTTAGTAAAGGAGTTTCCTTGGAGAGAGTACATATTACACTGCAATACCAAGTGGGCCGAGAGCATATCCGAGTTTCAATAAAGACACTTACAAGCGAGAGGCGCGACAGCTCCAGTTTCCTCTTGGCGTGCAGCCCAACCTGATTCGACCATTCATAGCACAAAATTGCTTTTCAGCTGCCGCCATCAAATGACGAACTACCGTGGCGGAGATGACGAACCTCAAAATCGGCAGACTCCATGCCCAGAGAATCGGACGCGCTCGACTTCCCGGGGCTCGCAGACTCCTCTTGCGTCACTCTCAATGCCAAATCCTCAGATTTTGCCGCTTCCTGTTTGAATACGAGGGTCACACACCGAATCAGCACCTGCAATTGAATGCAACATGGAGTGTACAATTGTCAATGGCGTCTTCCAGGTCGTGCAAAACAAACCTCGTTCGTGCCCTCTTGAGCGTGCTGGCCCGGCATAGGGACAGGTTCTGCGCCCGAAACCTCATTTTCCTCCAACCCCGCCGGAGTAATCGAGCTCCCAGTGCGTTTCAGGATCGCAGCGACGCGATCCTCGATAGATACAGCGCTTCTCGGCTGCGTAGACATTAACACACAACAATGAGCCAGTCACAGCTCATTCACCGAGCGACGATTCTGCGTCGCACCTGCTTCTTGACGGCGTCCGCCTTGGGCTTGCTCTCCTTCTTCTCCTTTTTCTTTTTGACTGGTTCCCGCTCTTCAGTCTCATCCGTTTCCAGATGAAATGTCGGCGCCCGCAAGTCGAATGCGTAGGGATCCGCCCTGTGAAGCCAATTGCAAGCTCAATCATCATGAGTGTGAGAGCAGCCACACTCGGTCCGCAGCCTCAAATCCGCTTACTCGTCCGCAAAATCCGCGTGTGCAGCGTCATAGCTTGGCGGCGGCTCCTCCGAGTCGGACAGGTCCCGCCGCGCCTTCTCCCGCGGTTTGCTCTTCTTTCCCCCCAGTGACTTGCTCGACTTGGACGCCTCTCTGGCCTTTCCCATAAGCTTGGACGACGCCAGCAAAGCTGCGGCCGCGGACGTGATCATTGTCGCGGAGGAGCTTGACGATGCATACGTCTTCTTCTGCGGTGCCGGCGCCTTCACCCGCACGGGGCTCGTGGACATGGACGACTCGTCATCGTCCTGAAGGAACCTTCAAAAGATCGCGCATACACGAGCGCACACAGGACGCCACAGAAGCACCGGCGTTAGACAGCGGACCTAGACATCGTATGTGCAACATACACAGGCCAGGAATCCGCATGCACCGCTCAAACTCGGCGTCCGAGTCGTCGTCCAGCGCCATCAGTGCCTTCCGCCTCGTCTTGGCTACATGCACAGCGAGAAGAAAACCCTTGGGGGAAACAAGTGCACAGTCGCGATGTTGCACTTTCTACCATCACTCTGACTCTAAGTTCGCACTTAGGCTTCCGTTAGGTTCGGGTCACAGATCCATCAATTTAAAGGGTCTGGACGGTGCAACGACTGTGGTAGACTGGTGTGCTGCCCCTCACACACGAAAAGCGAACAAGGCGCGTGGGGGCAACGCGCATTAGGCGAAGAAAGCGGCGGTGAACGATGGTGGAGGACAAGCGCGGCGCGTGGAAGGAGGCCGGTACGTACCACAGGATACTGCGCTTTAGGTTGGTGCTGGCTGGGGTGACTCAGCCGGCGACGGCTCGTCGTGGTCGACATTACACGTGGATCCGTTTTTCGTGGATGTGGCGCCTAGAAGTGGCGACGCGGCGGGGATATCAAGAGACTGACGCTTTGCGCGCCCTCCACTTGTGCGTGTATGGCTGGATACGTAGGCGAGGTCAAGGGCGACAAGGCGTCGTCGGGCGAGACGCCGATCCAGAACAGCTACACCTTCTGGTACATCAAGCGCAACACGGGCAACAAGGCCGTCACGGTGCGTCACCTACTGTAGATGACTGTGCGCGCGTTCATGTGTTTTTCTGGCCCGACCGCTGTCCTGCGGAGAAATTCCTCATTGAGCAGCTATAGCCGCAAACGTCCGATTCGTCTGCCAACCCGCAGGAGAGCTATGAGAAGAGCATCAAGGAGCTCGGCGATTTCAAGACGGTGCGTCCAGCGTTGCCGCTAGTTTCCGCGTCAACGTCGGAGCAGCCGTGTGCCACATTGTGCTGACCTGGATGGAATTGAACCGAATGGGTTTTTGAATGTAGGTGCAAGGCTTTTGGCGGCTGTACAACCACCTCGTGCGCCCGAACGACCTGCCCAACACGATGGACTACCATTTGTTCAAGACGGGCATCAAGCCGATGTGGGAGGTGTGTCTAGCAGCAACAAATGCATCCAATGGCAGTAACTAGCTAAGCAGCATGGCTTACCGGACTGATGCGGGTGGACTCTAGGACTCTGCGAACCGGCGCGGAGGCAAGTGGATGGTCCGTCTCCGGAAAGGCATCGCGTCTCGCTACTGGGAGGATCTGGTGCGTCATGTTACCCGCTGCTGTTTGCTCACGCACACAACCAACGCTTACTCCGATCGATTTTGCTGCGTAGGTTCTGGCGATCGTTGGCGAGCAATTTGACGTCGGCAACGAGATCTGCGGCGCGGTCATTTCGATCCGATACAATGAAGACATCGTTTCGCTTTGGAACCGCAACGCCGACAACAACGAGGCGTGCTACCGTATCCGGTACGCGTCACACATGCTTTGCTGTGCAATCTAACCCGCGTAGCTTACTAATGGTGGTGTCTGGAAATCGGCAGCGACACGATGCGCAAGGTGCTGAACCTGCCGCAGTTCGTGGCGCTCGAGTACAAACGCCACGACACGTCGCTGAGCGACAACTCGAGCTTCCGCAACACGACGGTGTGGCGATCAGAGAAGGGCGGAGAAAACAGCGGAGGTGAGCCAATTGAAGTCGAACTTGTGCTCTTGCTGGTTGCAATTTTAACGGCATTTTTCTCGTGCTATGATCGTCTCAGACGGTGCGTCGGGCGGCCGGCCCAACAATTCCTCCGGCTACTCCAACTCGGGCAGTCGCTTCTCACGAGACAAGTTCGACAAGCCGTCGGGGCACTCGCGCCCCGCTTGGGGCCGCGACAGCAAGCGCTCGTACTCCTCCAAGTCCTCCGGCAACGCGGGCGACGACCATGAAGGGTCACGCGGCAAGGCGGACGAGGAGCACTCCAGCTAGGTTGAAGCCGTGATGCGAGCCTCATTAGCAGTGCTAGCATAGCCTGGTGATGCCGGTTGGGACCGCGAGACAGGATCCCTTGCTCCTGAGTGGCTCCAATCAAGCGTATCCATGGTTGGGTCAAGGCTCGAGGCGTGAGAGATAGCATTAGGCTTCGTTGTGGTGTGCCCGAACCCCGATGGTTGGTCTGCAAGAAAGACGAGTGAGTGCTCAGAGTCGAAGGAGATGGAGTAGCAGGCCAAATTTAGCCACTGGGGCGTCAGCCCGAGCGCCTGATTCCAACCGCGTCAGACGCAACTCTGCCAGGACTTGCAGCGCCTCCCAGCACTCCCATTTCTCTATTGACCTGCATACGACGCAATGGAGCTGAGTAACCCAACCAAGGCGCGCAACAAGGGGGCTGTGCTGTCGGCTGTCATCCGAGAGGGTACGCTTGCCTTCAGCTCACCAACCCCGGTTCTATTCAGCACACTCACATCAAACCTTGGCATGCTTCATATTCACACAGAGCAGGAACGATTCCGTGTCCACGATCCGCACCTGCAGGAGTCGCTCCACGAGCACTACGACTACATGGTCAAGCACTTGGACCCTGTGCTGAGCCCTGCGATCGAGCAGGCGCTGCTCTACCAGCCGGACCAAATCGCCGACTTCCTAGCGAACTCCGTCCGCGGCACGCTCGACCCATCCAAGTACAACTATGTCGTACGTTGCGATCGCACGCATACATACATGCACAGCTGGATGACGGCAGCGAGCTGACATGACGCTCGGACTCACTCGTCCTGCAGGAGTTCCGACGGCAGCAGTACTTTGACCGCAAGGTGCGCCACTTGATCGCGCTGGCCATGAACTCCGCCGTGAAGGACCGCCCCGACGACGCCGTCGCCTACCTGGGCGACTTCTTCGAGGCGCGCACCAAGTTCTATTAGCCCAGTGCAACGACGACGTGCCACCATCATCACCTTGTACAACGTGAGATGGCCAATGGCATGAAGCAGGTGAAGATGTAGCCATCTTGCCAAAACACCAAAACCCCATGTGGTCAGGGTGATAAGTATAATCCATTACAAAATGACCAAAAACACATGATCCATAATGGATAATTGGACATTTGGGTGATTGACTCTTGCACCCTTCCCGCATCGCGACGTGGCAAATATTCCGCCCCCAATACAAAGAGACAGGCCGAGGGGAAGGCGAAGGTGTCGACGACTTTGCCGCCTCGTTCCTCGCCACCAGCGGCACGCGCGCTTCTCCAGCTCGTCCAGCTCGCTTCGCCTCCTTCTCCGCTCTGTGTACATATACGGCCGCTGCCAGGGGAGGCAGAATGAGGCTCGTAGCCGCGGTGTTCACCGCCGTGGCCGGTCTGATTGCCGCGCGGGCGGCTGAAGCGACGACTGCAGCGTTCGCCAGCGACCTGTACGAGCGCGCGGGTCGCGCCGACCCGGACGATGTGGTCCCACTCGTCGTCGGGCTGCGCGCGGACGACTTCGACGCGCTGGAGCGGCGCCTCTGGCAGGTCGCGGACCCGACGTACGTCCACCCCTTGCTGACAGGCTGTCTGGGTCGAGAATGCATGGGGTTTTGACGTGGTAACGAACGCTTTGGGGCGCAGGAACCGCGAGTACGGCGGCTTCCTCGCGCGCGATCAGGTTGACGAGCTTTCGCGGCCGCCAGAAGGGGCCGTGCGCGCACTACGCGCGTGGCTTCAGCCGCTTGCGCTCGATAATGACCGAGGCTCCTTCTCCGCGGCCTCCAACCTCTTTCGGGTACGTTCGTGTGGGATAATGACTAACGCCTTTTTGCCTTGCGCTATGGCCTTGAGGCGTCTATAGCTGATCCCACCTCCGTTGTTCATGTCGTGTTCTATTTGTTACCTCGGTGCGCATAGATCCCCATTCCAGTCCGTCACCTCGAGGAGCTGCTGGACGCTGAGATCCACCGCTTCGAGCTACGGAACGAGCCAAATGAAGACCCTACGCGCCGGAAACTGCGCTCTCCGCGGCGGATTCTGCGCGCGACGGGCGAAATTACTATTCCCGACCACCTGAAGCCGTTCATTTCGTTCCTGAGCGTCAACTCGCACCCGCTGAGTCTCCGAGCGCTAGCCTTCGCGTCGACTGACAACGGCGATGCAAGGATGGTAGCCACCACGACAGCCAGCAACACACTCGAGCTCATCCGCCACACGTACGGCATCCCGGACGACTTGTTGGCCACGAACGCGACTAACTCGCAGTGCGTGCCGTCGTTTTACGACGAAGCGTGGAACCCGTCCGACCTGGAGCTGTTTCACACGCACAGTCTGCCGGAGGACGCGCAGCCGAGGGTGGTCGCCAAGGGCGACCGTGAGAACCACGAGGAGCACCCGACCACCGAGGCATCGCTCGACATCCAGTACATCACCGGCGTCGGGCGGAACGCGACCACGTACATGTGGACGATGAACGGCAGCAACCCGTTCTCGGCCGAGGACGAGCCGTTCGTCGAGTTCGTCGAGGCTGTGCTGGCGATGGACTCGCCGCCGCTCGTGGTCTCAATCAGCTACTCGGACGACGAAGAGCACATCTTCAACGTGGCAGGTAGCTACGCTCACTCGATGGACACGCTGCTCATCAAGATGGGTCTGCGCGGTATCACGGTGCTCGTCGCGAGTGGCGACGACGGCGTCACAGGCTTGCGTCCCGAGTTTGAGCGGATTCCTCGCGATGATATGTGCAAGCAGAGCGGACCGCAGTGGCCATCGGGCAGTCCGTACATCACGACGGTTGGCGCGACCATGATTCTGAACGCCGAGGACTTTGGACGACCGTTTTTCAAGACCAGCGAGGAGGTTGTGTGCAGTTCGGAGGTCGGTGGCATCATCACCACCGGTGGCGGCTTCTCCAACGTGTATGCCATGCCCGACTACCAGCGCGAGGCCGTCAGCGCGTACCTCAAGACGTCTCGGGTGCCGACGACGGCGGGGTTCTTCAACGCCAGCGGCCGAGCGTACCCGGACATCTCGGCGCTCGGCGCGTCCTTCATGGTGTTTATCAATGGCCGCATGACCGCCGTGTCTGGCACCTCGGCGTCGACGCCCGTCGTAGGCGGCATGGTCACGCTCTGGAACGACCTTCGCCTCAATGCCGGCAAGAGCCCACTCGGTTTCCTCAACCCGCTGCTTTACTACATGCAGAAGAACACTCCGGGCGCGTTCCACGACGTCGTGACTGGCAACAACGGCGCGCCACGCGGCGGCGACGTGTGCCCCGACTCGTTCGGCGCGACGGCGGGGTGGGACGCTGTCTCGGGTGTCGGCACACCCAATTTCCAGGTCATCGCCGACTTTGTGCTCTCGCCCGAGGACCATTTCGACGTCTCGGCGCTGGACGCGACGCCTTCGTGCTCGAACAGCACGACGACCTCGGACAACACGACGTACGATGCGCTGACGGGCGACGAATCCGACAGTGGCAGCAGCAACACGGCGGCGCTGGCGCTACTCATCATCGGGATCGTGGGCAACGTGGTCATCGCGGGCGTCATGCTCTTTGGCATGTACAAGCGGTGGCGTAACCAGTACACGCCGCTGAGCAGCGGAGGCGCTAGTGCCGGCGCTGGCAGCGAGAAGGACGCACGACGCTCGCCGCGCGACTCGGTCAGCTCGACGTCGCCGCTGCGAAAGAACCAGCCAGCCTCCGATGCGGACGGCGACGCGGCCGTGGGCGAGGAGATCGAGCTGAGCGAGATCAGTTTGCACGACTAGACATGTTTTGGGTGGAGTGGGTTGCGTGCTTTTGACGTGGATAGAAGACGGTGTACTTGTAGAAATACGACGGCGGTGCATTTCACAGATCGTGGGCGCGGAGCGAATTGCGGTTCATGCTCGCAACATAGAATACGGTTGGCAACCAACCTGCGTCACTCGCGTGTTGAGCCTGCGAGTCGTCCGTCTATCATACACCAGTTCTCTAACCGACAAGATGCGACACCAAGCGAATAGTTCGGCAAAAGCGAAGCGCGAGCGCCGGCACTGCCCAAGTACTGTTCGCAAGTGCCAACAGGCACGGGAACCAGTTTTTGTTTGAGTCACCAACGAACATTCTTACACTGCAGATGCGTTCATGAAGGTGGCGTGGCGTGTGCGTGTTCTGTTGTGCTAAGCCAGGATACAGAATGCGAGGCGATTAGTTTTGTCACGGTGACTAATACAATACAGTCGCCGTTCAAACCCACGATCCGTCGCGTGCGTGGCCCACTGTCGCTCCTCCCATTTGATTTCTGCGCGCAGAGAGCTCCGCTTCGTCTCATCCCTCCGGCGTGAGGACAGTCCCCACACATGTACTGTACATCTTCAGCCCCCAACAGCACGGTACACAATACACACTCAGCGGTCGCGTGCTGGCTGAGGTTGTGTTCGCGTCGTCCATCCGCCAGCACTGACACGGACTTCTCCAACGCTGGCAACCGCGAACTGTGGCGGCAAGTGGCAAATGAATCAAGTAGGCGGCCTCGATCGTGGGCGCTCGCGCACGCACACGCTGCATTGCAGTCGCCGCATGTCGTCGCTTGAAGTGGCAGCAACCAGTAATGCGTACTGCGCCTTGCTGATCGCTGGCCAGTTGACATGGGCCGGACCCGGCAACTTGGACGTCGTTCAGTCGCTGCCGCGCTAGTGCTCGCGCGTTGTCATGCGTGAAGCGTGACGGCCGCGTTTCCAGCGAGCGATTGATTAGCCGTGTCCGTGCTACAGCCTGGGGACCATTTGCAGACCGATTAAGCTGTATTAAACAGGTTACAAGGCCATTATGCTGTCTTTGGAATATTCTTGAATGGAGATGGGCCGCCCCAAGTTGAAGAAGCGAGCAATGAACTTGAAGATTAGAGCCCAGTCACTCACTATTTCAGTACAAATTCCAATAAAGAACACATATGCACTCCTTTTCGTTAGCCTGGTGAGACCAATCCCACCGACGCATCCCACGTTACGCGCTGCGCTGTCCGCCGTCCATGCGCGGCAGCCAACCGAAAACCTGATTACGCCAAACTACTTGACATTTGTATGTAATGAACGCTAAAGGGCCAATTGTGCCGGCGCGCAAAGTGGATGCCCGCCCAGCAACTTGCAGCAAGAGGAATCCTCCTCTGAGGATCGCCACGCCCCAGTGGATTTATATCCCACGGTCGATCGAAGGGAGGGAGCCGCGCGCGTCTCCCTTCTCTCATCGTCTTTCCACTCGCCAACTTGCCCAAGCACCACCTCTTCAGTCGGCCGCGACGCCGACCTGACGCAGCCCCACGTGAGCGTAATAGTGTCCGAATGATGGCGGCGCGGCTCCTTTCCTCGGTCCGCCAGATGGCCGCGAGCGCGTCTCTGCGCACTGCAACTCGAAGTGAGAGAAATCAAGTCGAGGCGACCACTGTGGCGGGCGGTACAGTACACGCGCACATCGCTGGCCTTCGAACGGCGTAAGCTTCCATCTTGTGTGTCGAGTTGTTGATCCAGTCTTCACGTCGGATATGTCGAGAGCGGCCCGGCCCCGGAACGGAATGTACCGACGGCGCCGCGAGCGGCGCGGTGCCCGACGCAATCCAATGGCAGATGCTCGTCCGACCAGCTCAGCGCGCTCGCGCTGATATGATCAACTGTGCCGCGCATAGACAATCACCCTGCCGCCACCCACCATCCTTCGAACAGCGCGGTGATCTGTTTTTGGTCGCGCCGCCGATCCTCACTTTCAATTTGGAGCCCTCCGGAGCAAGTGTCTTCCCAGCGGCGAGTGAGTCCAAGCACAAGCAATCAAGGCAATCATGGGCGCGAAGACGGCGTGGCGCCTGGCGCTCAGCGCGGTGGCGTTCGCTGTCGCGGCGCTGCACGGCGGAGAGGTCGCCGCGCAGACGCTGGTGGCGAGCGATGACGGGTCCAACACGATGCGCATCCTGTTCCAGACGCTCATCTGGTCGGCGCCCAACATCCACTACTCGGACGGCGACGGCTGGACGGCCGTGCCGGGTTTCCCCATGGTGAACAGCACGTACGACGGCTTCCCGGCGTCCGAGGGCTGGTTTGAGTACAACCTCACGTCCAAGACACTCGAGTTCGTCTTCAACGACGGCAACGGCGTGTGGGACAACAACAACGAGCAGAACTACTACGTGGCCACGCCCGGCACGTGGTCGGTCGTCAGCAAGGTCACCGTGCAGCCTGAGCCGGTGGCCGAGCAGCCGTACCTCACCACGCCCGGCTACGTCGTCACCAAGGTGGACGAGAACAGCAGTCGCCTCAAGCTCACGCTCACGCGCAACACGAGCGTCACCAACACGACGTACGGCGAGGACGACGTGGACCAGCTGACGGTCGAGGTCATCACGAGCGGCTCGACGGGCGTGCGCGTCAAGATCGCAGACGCCGCAGCCAAGCGCTGGCAGGTGCCGTCCACGCTCTACGCCAAGGGCGAGCTCGGCTCGACCGCGCAGTCCGCCAAGTGGTCCTCGGGTGTGCGCCAGAAGTCGCTCGTGTCCTTCACTTACACCAAGGACCCGTTCACGTTCCAGGTGACGCGGAAGTCGGACGGCTACGTGCTGTTCGACTCGTCGGCGCTGTCGCTCGTGATCAAGGACAAGTACCTGCAGGTGGCGACCAAGGTCGCGAGCGACCTCAGCGTCTACGGCTTCGGCGAGACCACGCACAGCAACATGCGGCTCAATTTGGGCGACAAGCACACGCTGTGGGCGCGTGACCAGGGGTCGGCGACACCCAACGTGAACCTGTACGGCTCGCATCCGTTCTTCCTGGGTCTCAACACCAAGGGCAAGGCGCACGGTGTCTTCCTCCTCAACTCGAACGGCATGGACATGACGTTCGAGGACGGCTACGTCGCGTACCAGGCGATCGGCGGCATCCTCGACTTCCACATCTTTGCGGGTCCTTCGCCCGGCGAAGTCGTGAGCCAGTACACGTCGATCATTGGTCGCCCGGTGCTCCAGCCGTACTGGGCGTACGGTTTCCACCAGTGCCGATGGGGCTACAACTCGACTGCAGCGCTGCGCGAGGTCGTGGACCAGTACAAGGCCAACTCGCTGCCGCTTGACGTCATGTGGGCCGACATCGACTACATGAACGGCTACCACGACTTCACGCTGGACCCCGTCAACTTCGTGCAGGCTGACTTGGCCTCGCTGCTGAACGACGTCCACGCCGCAGGCCAGCACTTCGTGCCGATCATCGACCCTGGCATCCCGGACAGCCAGGAGGACGAGGCGTACACGCGCGGCCTGGAGCTCGACGTGTTCATCAAGTCGACCGACGGCATCCCGTACCTGGGCCAGGTCTGGCCCGGCCCGACCGTCTTCCCGGACTTCTTCCACCCCAAGGCGCAGAGCTACTGGAACGAGCAGCTCAAGCGCATGCGCGGCATGCTCGACTTCGACGGCATCTGGATCGACATGAACGAGATCGCCAACTTCTGCCACGGCCTCACGTGCGCGCGCCAGGACAACGTCACGTGCCCGTACACGGGCAGCATCAGCAAGATCACGACGTGCTGCCTGAGCTGCGTCGACGACCTGAATGAGTACAACCACCCGCCGTTCCAGATCAACAACGTCGGCGCGCGCACCGACCTCTTCTACAAGACCGTGTCCACCAGCGCGCTCCAGTACGGCAACCTGCGCCAGTACGACACACACAACCTGTACGGCTTCACGGAGGCCATCGCGACCCACACGGCGCTCGAGAACCTGCTCAAGAAGCGCGCGTTCGTGCTCTCGCGGTCGACCTTCCCCGGCAGCGGCGGCTACACTGCTCACTGGACGGGCGACAACGCTGCTACGTGGAACGACATTCAGTGGTCCATCCCGACGATCCTCAACTTTGGTCTGTACGGCATCCCCATGGTCGGCGCTGATATCTGCGGTTTCTCCAGCACAACGACGGAAGAACTGTGCGCCCGCTGGACTGCTCTGGGTTCCTTCTACCCGTTCTCCCGCAACCACAACAACCTTGAGGCCGAGCCGCAGGAGACGTACCGGTGGGCTTCCGTCGCGGAGGTTGGCCGTAAGTTCATCGGCATGCGCTACCGCCTGCTCCCGTACCTATACACGCTCGGTTACACGGCCCACTCGACGGGTCTGCCGATCGCGCGCGCGCTCTTCATCGAGTTCCCGGAGGACACCAACGTGCACGGCTCGCCGATCCTGGACAACCAGTTCATGCTCGGCGACGCGCTGCTCGTCACGCCGGTGCTGACCGAGGGCGCCACGAGCATCTCGGGCTACCTGCCCGCTGGTGTCTGGTACGATTTGTTCAACAACTACACCAAGGTCGAAGGTGGCGCCTCGCACACGTGGGACGTGAGCTTGTACGACATGCCCGTCCACGTCCGCGGTGGCCGCGTCGTCCCCATGCACCAGGCCGGTGCGCTCACGAGTGCGGCGGCTCGTAAGACGCCGTACGACCTTGTCGTGGCGCTTGCGTCGGACGGATCGGCAAGCGGCTCGCTGTACCAGGACGACATTGACGCCATCAACGGTGACGACAAGTCGCGCATCACGCAGTTCACGGTCACGAGCTCGAGCGGCAAGTCGAGCGGCGGCGTCCTACGCAACAAGGTGGCGCAAAACCACTACAACGGCAACGCCTTCACCGACTCCGTCTCCAAGGTGGTCGTTCTGGGTGTCGCCAAGAAGCCGTCGCAGGTGAGCGTGGGCAACGGCTCGGGCAAGGCGCCGACCTTCACGTTCGACGCCACCAACGGCGTGCTGACCATTGACGTAAGCAAGTCGGGCGTCAAGCTGACCAAGGACTTCACGGTCACCTGGAAGTAAAGCGGCCAAGCTTTCCATGCAACAGCTTGGGCGCTTCCGTAATGCTGGAGCTCAGGTTGATGCTGCAAACGGCGCTGCTAGTCGGTTCGTCTAGCGTTTATCAATGTGCGTGAGTGACTAGGATGCCATTTCCATTCCGTAGACGGCGAGCGCGGCTGCAGCATGCAACCTCATCAGTATAAACCAAGTCAACCGAGACGGCTTACCTGGAAGTGTCTTCTACTGCGTGAGTTGTCCCATCTCAAAGACGCACACTTGCTTACGCTCGCCGTCGGCGATCAACACGCGGGCGTTGGGCTGTCCTTCGTCAGATCCGACAGTTCGCTTTGCGACAACGACGCTGATGGGTCGAGCAAAGCGGTTCTCACCCTCCAAAGCTGCACCAACAGACGACAGGAACGACCCATCGTTGCGGAGCATCGCGACGCAGTGGTTTGCGCCGTCACAAACGAACACGTAGCCACTTCTCTGCTCGATCCAGACACCGAGTGGCATGAGCGGCAGGTCGAACGGCGTCTGCTCCATCGAAAGGACAATCTGAGGAGCACCCTCAAGGTCCAACACTTGGATACGGCAATTCCCAGTGTCCGCGACGGCGATCTTGGCACCGCGATGTGGACCAAAGTCACAAGCAGGAACGGACGGCAGGGCTGCGCATACAGAGATGCCACTCGGGAAGTTCAACTGCCCTGGTGCCGAGCCGAAGGTTCCAAACACGCGAAGCAGCCGCCCTCGATCCCCTACTAGATCGAACACTTGGACACGGTGGTTGCGCTGGTCGACCACGTACAGATGCTGGTTGTCAAGCACCGCAACACCCTGCGGAGAGTCGAAGTAGCCCTCTGCGTGTTCAAATCCGTTTCCAATGCGCCCCAAGAACTCACCTCGGCGTGCGTCAAAGAGCGAGATGGAATGGTTTCTGGAGTCGCTGACGATGAGTATGGCCGATTGGAGCGTGTCGTCGCGGAATGTGGCGAGATAGGTCGGGTGGTTCAGCTCGCCTGGCAAGTATCCGGGAGAACACTCGTGCTGATCTCCGTACGTCGACGCGCCAATGAGCGATAGCATCTGCAGGCGCGTAGCATCGACGACAGCAACGCGGTTCGCCAACGAATCACTGACGTACAACCGCCGCTCCACTGTTGCTCCGTCGTCTGAAGACAGTTCCAGCTCGAGACACGAGTGCATACTCGCCATCGGTGGCGGTGATGATTCGTCTCCGGGTAGAATGCTGCGCCAGACACAGCGCGAGCCGTCCATGTTGTAGACGTGCAAGTATGCGTTGTCTCGGTCCACAACAGCAATCTCGCGATCCGATGGCGCAAAGCTGACAGCGAACGGGTGATGGTACCGACTTCGACGAAAGCGCCACTGGTGGGAAGCTGCAGAAATGCGTGCGTACGCCAGGTCGGTCGGGTGAAGCGAGTGCGCTAATCCGTATAGCTGCTTCATATCGTCGCCTATCAGTGCTGGAGCTTCGATGCGCAAGCTCGCACACTCTTTCAGCAACGCTGCATGCAGTATCCCAAGCTGGTCCTGCTGGAAAGCGACTTGGTCGGCATCTGCGAGCAACGACAACTGCCGAGTAAAGTTCCCGTTCTCGTCGAGAATTTGCACGCGGAAGTTGCCGAGGTCAGCAACAATCATGTCAAACTGCTCGTTTGAAATGGAGTTGTCGGCGACGAGTCCTCTCGAAAGAGCTCGCTAGTTACAGTGAACAGCAGAGAGTTGGTATCTGACGTAGTGAAGTAGTTGCCACAGCACGCTGACTCACCTTTCGAACGTTCGCAATCACGATGTCTCGGATGTCCATAAACTCGCACGGACCCCGTCCTCGGCAACCAATCGCTCTCACAAAACCTCCGCGCTTCGTGAACATGACGATGCGAGAGTTCCCCGAGTCGCACACGGCAACGTGATAATGGGAGATATCCAGCCCAAGTGGACGTTTGACCTCCCCTTTACCTTTTCCTCGCCGACCGAAAGTACGGTCGATGCATACAACTTGATCGTTGCGCGCGGCTTTGCGAGCGCCTCCATTGCCAGCATCGCCCGAAAGACCTGCAACGCCTGCCAGGTTGAACACCACGACTTGGTGATTTGCTTGATCGCAGAGGAACAGATCGCCCGAAGTGTCGTCGAATGCCATTCCATGCGAGGATATCCCTGGCGCGGCGAGAGGTATCCACACAGGGCAGATATCTACGCGCATGAGAGTGGGAATGGAGCCAAGCGACGCGGCCACCGGCTGGTACGTCTGGAAGAGCTCGCGGACTCGGATCGCCAAGACGCCGACGCGGTTCTGAATGCCGACTAGCACATGTCAGCGATCCAGGAACACGAAAGTTACAGACATTGTCGCTACTTACGTAGCAACAGACCGGATCTAGTCGCGGTCTGGAAATGCACAGCGAGAGCACGACGGAGGGCCGTCCTCAACTCGTTAGAAGTGGGGCGGTGAAACACCTCATAAAGCGGCATGCACTGTATCCGTACCAACGAGACCGGGCTTCCGCTGCCGCAGGCGGCAGGAAGTTGTAGCGATGCGAAAGTGACGAAAGCGGTTGTCTTTCGCACGAACACGTGCACAGTCGCCGCCGAGTCCGCCACGAACACGATGTCACTGTCAATCAGTGCACCGATGACAGCCTCTGTGACGCTTCGTGGCATGACAGTTGTGCACGTAGGATATGCCTTGCTGGAGCACGCCGGGAGCTTGACGGACTCGGTGCAGAACGCATCGATCAGCTTGAGCTTCTTCTCGATAGCAAGCATCTTCTGCCGCTCTTGCCCTTCTATAGCAGCAACCCGGTACGATTCCGCCTTCGCTTTCTGGAGTTGCTCCTCGCGCTCGAGAAGCAGTCGCTGCTCCTCCGCGCGTCGTTCTATCGGTCCAAGACCAAAGCCAGATGAATAAAAACGTCAGCCGGGATACGGGAAACCTCTCCAAACGCTAGACGCGTAGTTCCCCTTCACCGTCTTCGATCCTCTGGCGCTCGCGCTCCTCCTTCTGCCGCAGCTCCTCGTGCTTCCGCCGCGCCTCCTCCTCCAGCCGCTGGTTCTCCAGTTTCTAATTCACAGCGCATCAAACAAGCACGAAACGACCTGGTGAGAGGCACCGAGCGAAAGGAATCAGTGCAGCGGCCGCCCGCCATCACGCGACTGTCCCATGAACCGCCGTACGCGCTGCCGCCGCCGCTCCGCGATCGGGTTCGCGCGCTCCATCCCGATAGTGTCGCCGGGAAAAGACGCCTTCCTTGACCTTTCCCCTCTACGTACTTTCTCCTTATTCACGCAGTCGAGGGTTCAACTTGAAGCCTCCAGTGGGCGGTGATGTACCGGATTGCATTGTATAAAGTACGAAATGGCTTTGACAGGGAAAGGAAGGGGGAAAAGGCCTTGCTTCACTTTACGCAAGTATCCGGGTTAGCCGGCATGTCCAAGACGGTGGCGTTCTCGGCGCCGGCGTGGGCGTCGGCGCTGCGCAGCCCTCCGCCGCGCAAGCTCAAGCTGGGCCACTTCCCGACGCCTATCTTCCCGTTCTCCCCGCCGGGGCTACCCGAGGGCGTCAAGCTGTTCATCAAGCGCGATGTACGCGAGGGTCGCGACGGGGTTCGATGCAACTGATGTTGATAAAACAAGCCTCCCACCTCTTTTTTTGCGTGTGGTGCTGCTCTACAGGACTTCAGCGGTATGGAGACGTCGGGCAACAAGATCCGCAAGCTCGAGTTCCTGCTGGCGGACGCGGTGGCGCAGAAGGCCGACTGCATCGTGACTTGCGGCGGCATCCAGAGCAACCACTGCCGCGCGACCGCAGCTGTCGCGCGGATGCTCGGGCTGGACTCGTACCTGCTGCTTCGTACCAACGAACCGGATGAGGACCCCGCGCTGGTTGGAAACCTGCTCTTTGATCGGTGCGTTTGCTGGTATGGTGATGCGGGAGGAATTGATCCGGCGGGGCTGACTGGATGTTGGTCTGCCTTTCGGCATTAGGATGGTTGACGCGAACATTATCCAAATGTCGCGCCAAGAGTACGGCAAGTACGGGAGTGAAGCAATGATCCAGGTGCGCTCCTGCCCATTCTGTACTTGCTCAGTGATAC
The DNA here is from genome assembly GCA_023338115.1 of Phytopythium boreale. Classification (NCBI taxonomy): domain Eukaryota; phylum Oomycota; class Peronosporomycetes; order Pythiales; family Pythiaceae; genus Phytopythium; species Phytopythium boreale. Next base: position 105,330 of record JAADYG010000001.1, read on the forward strand.
CGTGGCGCTCACAAGCGCTGACCATTTCCGGTACTTGTAGCGCACATGCGAACGCCTCCGGCAAGAGAACCGCCGTCCCTACGCCATTCCAGTCGGGGGAAGCAACGGCCTCGGCACGTGGGGATACCTGGAAGCGATGAACGAGATTCACCAACAGCTCAAGGTAAGTTGTTGGCGAGAATGTGTCTCTTGCGTGTTTCTCCGCGCTATCGCATTACTGTAGTGCGCATTGCTCACGACTGTGCTCTTCGTTCGATAAAGGAGGATGACATCGAGATCACGGATATCGCTTTTGCCTGCGGAAGCGGCGGTACTGCGGCTGGGATCGGCCTCGGCTCGTACTTGCGGGCGCAAGCTCACGAGGATTCCGCACTTCAGTTTGGCGATAAAGTGCCAGGTACTGGTCGTCGTTCTTCCTCCCTTTCAAAGCGTTTTTTGGTACTAAACCAACCCGTTGGCGTGGCTCGGACTCTTGGTTCTCACTACAGTCCACGCGTACATTGTGTGCGACAACGACGAGTACTTCTTCAAGCACATTGACGAGAAGATTCTGCCGGAAATGGGCGCGCCGCCCTCCATTTCGTCGCGCCAGTTCCTGCAGATCACGAACGCGCAGGGCACGGGGTATGCACGCAGTACCAAGCGCGAGCTCGAGTTTATCACCAGCGTGAGCCGCAAGACAGGCATATTGATGGACCCCGTCTACTCTGGCAAGGCTCTGTTCCACCTCATCCGAGAGCTCAACGAAAGCCCAGAGGTACGGGGCGTCAATTGTGCTTTCCTGCGATCCACTTCGAACGGTTCTGAGGTCGCTGATGCAATGTCTACTGACATCATGGTTTGTGCAGAAATTCGTGGGCAAGTCGATTCTGTTCGTGCACACGGGCGGCCAGTTCGGGCTCTTTGACAAGGTTGATGACTTGCAGACCGTCATCCGCCAGGACCAGATCCAGCGCTTCCAAATGGAATGAGCCTCTTGGTGGCGGTGACGGCCAACGCCGGCATATCTATCATCACGAGGTGCCGGGGCTGCAATCGATGGGTCGGGTGCGAATAACAACCGAATCGGTTGACCCGATGCGCAATTCGCATGTGCATACCGATCTCCACTGAAAGCATCGTTGTTGCGATGCCAGTATCGCATTCATCGCTAGAAACCGGTTGCTCGCCAATGAATGCACGGGGAATATTGCGGCGTTGAGTGCTTTCAGTGTTTACGACGCCCCATTACGCGGCAGCAGTTGAAGTGGAGGCGGTCGCTGACCAGAATAAGCCTGACCATCACTCCTGGAGGTCCTTCCAATCACACAGATTTGACGGAAGAATACCATGAAAACCTGTCAAATCTAATTTCATTTAAAATAAAATGGCAAATTTGGCTAAATTTTTGAACCGGTTGACGGTGGTGCGCCTCTTAACAGAACCACAAAAACGGATCGGACGAGCAGTAGCAAGAAACAGTGTTCGCGCTTTCCACGCATAATAAGAAAACGTTTCATCGAGCGCTACCATGGTGTTTGTTCTTCTCCCTCGCTTATTTGCTACGTGTTCTTTACCATTTCGAAATTCATAACCTCTGTGTTACACAGTGTGTACCCATTCCGCTGTTGTAAAGTAAAATGCCGGTTGAAGTTCAATTTACGACACGTTCATTTCTCCAATTAAGCAATGACTCTCAAGCTTCCAATTCCGATTATTAATAATCAAAGGTTCTCTTAACATTGCCACTATGGACCGAGCCTCCGAATATCATGTATTGAAGGTTTCTGGAGGCGTCACGCCCTCACCAGGTGCGATGATTTGCGAGCCGAACCGGCGCGTCACCCTCCGCCCGGGCCGCTCGCTTCCTCGGCTCTAAACTTTGGCCACCTCATTCTCCAATTTTCCGCGATGCTGGCAAGCACCAAGAGGTAGGGACGGCGTCCTACCAAGCTCCCTGACGGCCACGTAGCGCTGAACTGCGAGCTAACAGCCATGTGCCACCGTTCCCCACAGAGCCCAACACTTGATCACGCGGCTGGCGCGGCCGACGCCGGCGGCCGTGGTGCGCTTTAGCAGCACTTCGGACACGCCGTACTACGATGTGGTGATCGCGGGCGGCGGCGTCGTGGGCTTCTCCACCGCGTACCACCTGGCCGTGACGTCCAACCTGTCCGTGGCCGTCGTCGAGCGCGACTGCTCGGTAAGTGCCACCTTGTTGCGAGGGTTGCAGTAGAGAAGATCTAACCTTCTGCGTTGATGGACGTTACAGTACAAGCACGCGTCGGCGATGCTGTCGGCGGGCGGTATTCGGCACCAGTTCTCGGAGCGCGCCAACATTGAGCTGAGTCTGTACGGGTCCGAGTTCCTCAAGTCGCTGGGCACCAACATGCACGTGGACGGCCACGACGCGCCCGACGTCCAGTTCGTCGAGGGCGGCTACATGTTCCTGGCGAGCGACAAGGGCCTCGACACGCTGCACAAGAACTACGAGGTCCAACGGTACGGCGAAGCGCTGCTGGCACTAATCTGCCGTTCAGTACTGACCGGGTTCTTCGTTTGACGTTAGATCGACGGGCGCGGACGTGGTCCTGATGGACAAGGAGCAGCTCAAGCGCCGCTTCCCGTGGATCAGCACGGACGGCGTCGAGGCCGCTGTGCTCGGCATGAAGGACCAGGGCTGGTTCGACCCGTGGGCGTACTTGAACGCCATGAAGCGCAAGAGCGTGGCGCTCGGCGTGCACGTGATCGACGGCGAGGTCAAGCACTTTGACCTGGGCGCTAACAACAAGATCGACAAGGTGCACTTTGAGAAGAAGTCCGCGTCGGGTGACGCGGCGTTCGAGTCGATCGCGGCCGGCCGCGTCGTCAACGCTGCTGGCGCCTGGGCGTACAAGATCCTCGAGGCCTGCGGGAGCTACGACTACCCGATCCGCCCGAGGAAGCGGTCCATGTTTGCGTACCACTGCCCGCACGAGGAGACGTGGAAGGGCGACGCGGCGTCGCCCCTCGTGGTTGACCCGAACGGCGTCTACTTCCGCCGCGACGGCAACAGTGGACGGTTCGTGTGCGGTGTGTCTCCCCCCGAGGAGGAGGACCCGAATGGACAGTGCGTGAGTGAGCTCGAGTGCCCGGACCACCAGTACTTCGAGGAGGTGATCTGGCCCACGATCGCCCACCGCGTCAAGCACTTTGAGGTGATCAAGGTCGTCGGCGCGTGGGCCGGCTTCTACGACTACAACACGTTCGACCAGGTACTTGCGCCCTTGTACCGCGATCAAGTGGCGGGTGGATGGTTGCTAATCGATGTGTGTACTTGTTTGTTTCTTCAAAAATATGGCAGAACGCGATCATCGGCGTCCACCCGGACGTGCCGAACCTGTACCTGGCCAACGGGTTCAGCGGCCACGGTCTGCAGCAGTCGCCTGGCGCCGGACGCGCCGTGTCGGAGCTCATTCTGCACGGCGAGTACAAGACGGTTGACGCGTCGTGCTTCGCCTTTGAGCGTGTGCGCGAGAACGAGCCCTTCTTCGAGCAGGGCATCGTGTAGAGTGCGCGTGAAGGCACACTTCGTGTGTGTTGGCGGCGCGAACACTCGCCGACTCGAGAGGATATAGAGCCACCGACTTCAGTGGCGATAAATACAGAGCGAACTTTTTGCAGGGTTCGTCCTGTCCTCACGAAGGACTGCTCGACTCGTTGACGCGTCGGCCGCCTCTTCAGTTACTTGTACGTCCTTGAGCTTGCGTTCCACCGCGTGGATCACCTTCTTGTAGCCCGTGATCTCGTGTTTCCGCATAGCTGCGAGCTCCTCGGCGCACCGCTTCTCCTTGGCCAGCTTCTCGGCGAGCATTGTCGCCTCTTGGACTTTGTACCGCGCCTTGTGCTTGTACTCCTCCTGCAGCCTCTCGTGCTTGTCCAGCAGCTCGCTGAACTCGGTTTTCAACAGCAACAGCTCCTGCGTGCGGTCTTCCGCCTCGGCCGTCGCCTTCTTGGCCGCTGAGGCCGCTAGATCCCGCTCGCGAACGGCGATCTCCTCGCGTTGAGCCAGCATCTTACACTGGTTCTTCAGCTCCTGGGCCTCGATCTCAAGTCGGTGGCGACGCTCGCCCGTCTCCCGCTCCTTGTTCCGTTCACTCTGCAGTTCTTGGCGGAATCGATTCTGGTCGCTCTCGGTGAGCTGCAGCCTGCTTTCCAGCTCCTTGTTCTCGTTCTGAAGGTTCTGGATCACAGCCTCGAGGTCGGCCACCTTCATCTGATACCCAGAGATGGAGTAATCAGTGGACATGGACGACTGGCGCGCGACGGACAGCTCCTGGTTCGCCGCCGCCAGCTTCACCTCGTGCTCGCGCGCGATCTGCTGCCAGAGCTCCCGCACGCGCTTCGCGTCCGCCTCCGTACGCTGGATGAGCTGGTCCCGGTCCAGCACTACGGCGCGCACCTCGTCCTTGAGCAGCTCGACCTCGGCGAGCGCCACCTCCTTCTTCTCCACCTCGTTCTTGAGCCGCACTTCCAGCGCCCTCAGCTCCGTCGTCAGCGTCGAGTTCTTTTGAGTCGCCGTGTTGCGCGCCATCACCGCCATCTTGTGGCTCGCCGCCTCGTCTTCAAGCTCGCGCTCCAGTTGTGCTACCTTCTCACGAAGGTGCTGCGTCGCCTGCGCGGTGCGTTGCTGCAGCTGCAGGAGCTCGAGCTCTTTCAGTTCGCGCTCGTGCTCCACGGCGCTTCTGGACGCGCGCTCTTCGTATAACTTCTGCGACAGGTCGTCGACTTGCTGGCGGAGCGTGTCGCGCTCTTCCTGCAGCCGCTTGGTGATCTCAGGCAGCGAGTTCCCGCCGGGCGTCGGCGCCGTCGTCGTCGCCATATTGGAACGCTATGTGTTTAGTACCGGTCGAGGGAGGAAAGTGCGCAATGGGCGGGAAACTCAAATCTACTATGGTTGCTCGTGTAGGTACGGTTACGGGGTACGGTACGAAGTTTCCAGGAGGCTATGGTTACATGTGTCAGCGTAACCCCATATGGCTACACTTTCACGTGAATGGCTACAGATCGCATTCGCAATGCACCAACAGGGGAAAAAGGATCTGTCGATTGCGCTTTGCGAGGGCATATTTAATATTGAAAGTCAATGCCAAAGGGGTAAGGCCATCAGGAATGGCGGTGGTCTAGTAGTCAGCGCGACTGGGAGGAAGGCAGGTGGCTAGGTCTGCAGCGTAATAGACGATGTTACACAACCGCGTGCGGGGCGGCGAGCTTGATAGAGGCGATGGGGTGGGGAGAAGTCATGCAGTCGAAGCCTGCGGCGTTCAGCTTCTGCGATAGAGCCGATGAGGGCTCCGACACAGGAGAGTAGTTCGAGTCGAGCGCGTGAAGGCCGAGCCCCAGGAGGATGAGCGTTAAGGCGAGCGCGCCCAGACGAGTCGCGGGCTCGCCGAAGCAGTAGTACGACGTTGCGAGCAGGTACAGGTTGGAGGTGACGAGCGACATGGCGTAAGTGATGGTCGCGGACGACTGCGTCAGGTACGAGACGAGGGCGTAGACGGTGATCATCGCGGACGCGTAGCCCACGAAGCAGATCCCGATGTCGTTGTCCCACTCGATCGCCGACGCCATCGAGACCTCCATCACCAGAAAGTGGATCAGTGAGAACACCGTCGCACACACGGCGATGAACCCGGTGGCCTCGATCGTTCCATCCAGCGTGCGCTCCTTGAGGCACCACTGCGACGCAACATTGGACGCCGCGTAAAGGAAGGCAGCCATGAAGGCAAGCAGCGTGCCGTAGAGCTGGTAGCTCGTGACGCTGTCCTTCCCCTTATCGTCCGAGTAGTCGAGCTGGTAAGCGCCCGAGAAGAGCGGGATAGTGCTCGTCAGCGCGATGAAGCACCCGCCAATGTGCAGCCAGGTGTGGCGCTTGTGGTTGATGCCGTAGTGAAGAAGCCACAGGAACGGAATCGCGAGGTTGAGCATGAGGCCGACAGTGGTGTAGTTGGCGAACACGAGCGCCCGCACCGCGCAGTAGTTTGCCTCGACATCCAGCAGGGCCGCAAGCGGGTACATCCACCACGCGACTTGGACGGGTGGCGCCGGTGTCTCTTGGGGCCGGTTGAGCGCCATCTTGGCCTCGATCGGAGCGACAGGAAGGTTGTCCATGGGAGACGTGAGCGGCGTCCCCGGGCGCTGTCGCTTGGTATCCTTGTACTCGTGTACCCACGAGTACGAGATGCAGATCATGCCCAGCACCACGTAGAAGAAGAGGTTGAGCAGGCCGGGGACGCTGATGCCGCGCGCCACCAGGAACTTGGCGGCCACGAGCGTCAGGATGCTGAACAGCGAGACGAACTGGCCGATCGCGACGCTCTTGAACGTCTCCATCCACCTCACAGTCAGCATCTTGGTCGAGTAGGCTGAGCGAATCGGACAAGAATGGGACGGTGATGGAGGGAGCTGCTGCAGCCCGAGTCGAATTGCGAACTGAGGCAAGGCAGACGACGCGACGCGATGCGCTTCGACACGACGTGAAGGGGCTGCTCTTCTTGGGGACAGGAGACTTCCCAGGACGCATATATCCCCCCTTCGGAGCTCGGTCTCGACGCTCATGTGGTCTAATCACGGCGATAAATAGATGGAGAGCCCTTGCACGAGCTCATGCGGACGTCACCAGCAAGTCGCATGTCGCGACGCAGTGTGAGCGCTTTCAGGCTGCGCGCGCTCACACGTTCGCACGACCGAATTAGCGCCGGCCTTGCCTCGGGCTTCCCATGCGCCACGCATAGGCATCCGCGGTGCGGTCAGCGCGTGCACCTGGAAGCGGTCAAAGAACAAGTGAAGCCAAAGATATCGATCGGCCAAGTGCGGACTTCAAAGTGGCCACCGTCGCAAAATTGGGATCACACAGTTGACACGCATGTCACTCTACTGGAATATCTTACAAATGCCTTATATGTCACTGAAACGAAATATTCATGTGCAGGTATGGGATCAACCGGCGCCAAGGACCCAAAAAAAGCAAAGCTAAACGCGGAGATCGACTGAGGATGGAGCTGCGCGACGCCGTGACAGAGGGCGACGTGTCCCGCTTGACGGTGCTGCTGGCCCAGGGCGCGAACTTGGACGCCAAGGACGAGGACGAGCGCACGCCGCTGCACTGGGCGTGCGCCACCGGCCGCTTCGACGTCGTCGAGTTCCTGCTGGACGAGGCTAACGTGCGCGTCAACGTGCAGGACGACGCCGGCTGGACGCCGCTCATGAGCGCGGCCTCCGCGGGCTTCGCTCCGATTGTCGGCCTGCTGCTAATTAAGTGCGTTGAGCGTTCGGAGCTGCTGCTCGTTGGGTCGTGGAGGCGCTGACACTGTGTATACGATCAGCGGCGCCGATGCGAACCTCGCCAACGAGAACGGGCAGATCCCGCTGCACTACCACCGAGGTTGGTCATCGCAGCTTCAGGTTAAGAGCCAGCGACTGTGGTGATGTCTATGTGGCGTGCTGATATGTCGTACGATGGTGCACGCAGGGCGGCAGGAGGTCGCCGAGCTGCTGCTGGACTACACGCGGGACGTGAACCACGCAGTGCGTTGGCCACGAGTGTTGTAAACCAACCTGTCACTTGTCAACGAAAGCTTGACGACGTACACCTTCATGCAATGGTACAGGACGATGTGGGAAGCACGCCGCTGACGCGAGCGATCGGCGGCAAGCCCAGCGTCGGTACGTTGGAGAAGACAACGCCCATGGCATCATGAACCAGGCAACAGCTGACGTTAACGCAACGTGTTGCGTCTGAGTAGAGGTCATCGCGCTGTTGTTGGACCACGGCGCAAAGGTGAACACGCGGGATATCGCTGGTACGCCACTCGTGGAGATGGAGCACGTACATGTCGGTATGTTGCGCCGTCCTGACGCTTCGGTGGCTCACTTGATGCATTCGAACTGCGCTCTTCACCAGGCAACTCGCCGCTTCATCTCGCTATCGAGGAGGGCCACGACGACGTCGCCAAGTTCCTGGTGCAGCACGGCGCCAGCCTGACAGCCAAAAACAAGGACAAGCAGCGCTGCATCGACTTGGCCGGGGCGTCTCTGCGAGCCGAGTTGCACGAGATCGCGCGCCAGCGTGCGGCCCAGGCTCCGTGAGCTGTTGCACTTTCAGTGGCGATGTCGTAGCATCCAAGTATGTGCAAGATGCAGCGGATACGCGTGGTTTATTACTGCACAAGTGGCAAACAACGAACTTCATGAGTATGTTCGCCAGTACCGTCGCTAAATACCCGTCGTGGACGATGGAGAGCCACGCATACTCCGATCACCCGTCATCGTCGTAGTCGTCGAGGTCCAGCTTGGTGTTGGGGATGTTGACGAGGATGAGGATGGACGCGTGGCAGTAGATTCTCCGCCAGGCCGTTTCGATCTGCGCGTTCCAGTCGTCCCCGCACGTAATGCGCATCGCCTGGATAAGCGACTCGCCAAGCGGGTCGAAGTCCTCGGGCTTGACGCCGATCTTCATGTGGACAAGCGCCAGGTTCAGCACCTGGCCCACGAGGTCGTCCGCCGAGAGGAGCGACTTCATCCCGCTGCTGATGTGCACGATCACGCGGCTCTGGACCTCGACGGACGCGCGGAACACTGGCTTGAGGTACTCGTAGTGCTCGAACAGGTACTTGTAGAAGTTGTGGTACAGCTTGCTGATCATCGAGTCCTGCTCCCGGTGCCGCGCGTCGCCCAGGATGTGCTCCTTGAAGACGCGCTCCCAATGCCGGAAGGCCACGACGTGGTCGTCCCTGGTCTCCGGCTCCTCAAAGTCAAAGTGAGGCAGGTACCGCTTGATGATGCGCCGGTACTGCCTGGAGAACCGCACCTCGCTCGAGGCCAAGACGCGGAGCTTGCCGGAGACGCAGCCCATGCTTGCGCTTTTGGTGGCTGGTAGGATCCTTGCAAGTTGGTGAGTGCGAAGACAGTAACCCATTGGATTTCGATCCTTCCGCGCGCTTCTTTGCCCAATGGGTGTCGGAGGAGGAGCGCATTGAACTTGCCGAGTCGCAACGTCGGAGCCTCAACATGCGGACATGGTGTTTACGTCGCCGTGCCGTTGCTCAGGACTCGAGGACGATACCCCACTGCCACTGAGAACGAGCACTTGAAGTATGGGTCTCAGTCACAACATCCCCAACTTGATTCGCCAGGCTGCGACCGCAAGCCCGACAAAAATACACCAAGGTCGAGGCAAGCTCCACACTTTTCCCGGCAGTTTTTTTCGCGCTCTCAAGGTCGCATTTCCATTACGTCAGGCGGAGAATTGCCCGCTGCAACTGCAACGCGTGAGTGTGACTCGGCGCCCAAATGCAAGTTCAACCTGTCACAGCTCGAGGAAGAGGACGTTGGCTCGACGTGAACGTTCTAGACTCGCTCGGCTCCCCACCTACGGCCTGTAGGCCTGTAAGTGGAGAGCTACAGCCAACATCGCGATTCTAACTCTTCAGCGCCGACTTCAGGCCTTGTTCTACTGTAATTTACAGTCTGCAAGTGAGCATTGGGCCATGTGCGTTAGCGTCAACCGACGCAAGTGACGAGCTCCTCTGCGATCGACACGACGTCTTCAAGTTAAATAGACATAGTGTTGATTTGTACGCCACTGCTGCTCTCCCTGCTAGCGTATGCGGTTCGCTAGGCCGCCGGCGATCAGCTTGCTGGGGGGCAGTGCTGGGCCGTGCTTGCTGGGGCTCGTCGCTTCGCTGCTGGACCGCGAGCTCGAGAACCGCTCCTTGATGGACACCGGCCGCTTGCCTGAGTAGATGTCGTCCAGGGCAGGGCTGCCCGGAGACGGCAGCGTCGGTCCGTTATCGCTCTTCTTGGCCTGCTCGATCAGCTTCTTGTGCTCGGCTAGCAAGATGACGCAGCAGTGCGAGTACAGTCGGCGCCACGCGTCGTCGACCTCGGGCGTCCACAGCGCGCCCGAGACCTCCTTCATGGAGAATATGAGCGCGTTGCCCAGCGGGTTGTGGTACTCGAGCTTGACTCCGAAGCGCATGTGCGTGCGCACCAGCGGGATGATCTCGTCGTCGAGGCTCGAGCTCTCGAGCAGCGTGCGCATGCCCGCGCTGATGTGGACGAGCACCTTGCTGCGCACATGCATGGACGAGCGGAAGACGTGCCGCAGGGACGGCGCGTTGTGGTCCAGGTAGTTGTAGAACACATCGTAGAGCTGCGTGAGCCGCGACGAACCCTGCGAGGTATTCGTTGCTGCGCCGGGAGGTGCTGTTGCCCGAGCGCGACGACGCCGCCTCGAAAAACGCCTCGGACCAGAAGTCCGCCGCGAGCTTGCGGTGCTTGAGCGTGGACGTCTCGTAGTAGCGGAAGTCCACTAGGTACTTGTCAACGAGCTGGATCTGCGCGCGCATGAGCTTCTTGGGTTTGAACGGGTCCACCGGCGCGATCGACATGACGTTCAGCGCTCAGCTGAGGTACGGACCCATGTCGAAACGATGACGCTGTAGAGAGGATTGTAGTAGACCACCTGCAAGTGTTCGCCTTGGAGTGGAACGCAGCGTTCTCAATGCTGTATGACTCTGGCTCCTGAAAGGTGTTTATATCGGGTGGAACAGCGCCAGGAAGGGCCGCAAACGAACTGGATCAGAACCCCGAACAGAACGAAAGGACCGAGCAGCACGACACTCTCCCCATGAGGTCGAAGAAAGCAGCCGGGTGGTTGCTGTTGGGACGGACTGCTCTTCATCAGGTATCCTCCACCTGGCCATCGTGTCTTTGCGCGTGCTTCAGATCGAGTCATACTAAAAATACCCGAGTTCTCGAGTACTAAAATACAACATGTTCCCCGCGCGTTGAGGACTCGAACCGAAGGCGATACTACCGACTCGGGGCCTTGTAGGACAATCCTGAAACGCGAAATGTCTATGCGCCGTCTTGTAATATTGTGCGCGGCCGTGGCCGGCGACAAGGGGACGCGGCAGCAACGGCTCCCAGGATGCGAGACCGATTCTTCAAACCGACCTGCCACCACTCGCGCGCACTGTCGCGCTCGGGGGGGGGGGGGGGGTTACTCGTGCGCCTCGGCAGCCAACAGGTCTTCTCAGGTACACTGAGCGTTCGTACGCGCCTCCGATGCAAACTTCTCCCTACACATGCATTTGTAAATGAGCGAGAAACGACACGGTCGGACTCTTGCCTCTGTATATGGTAGTACAGTACAGTAGCGACGTCCCCAATCGAAAAGCGGACCCGAAAGGACGTGTGCCGTTGAAAATGTACCCATTTCTTCCGAAAAATACCGTTATTTACCGGTATTGTACCGGTATTCTTCGTGAATACCGGTATTTGTCCGGTTTGTTGGTGCCGCCTCGCTTCCAGTCAAATTTCCCGCGGCGGAAACGACGCAATAAGCCACAGGCGAAAGCGCTTCTCGGATCGATTCGCTCGCGCCGATTACCGACAGCACAGCGTCCCCCTGCTTCTCAGACACACGGAGCGGCATGAACGGCGTGGAGAGCGGCGAGGCGCCCGCGGGCAGCAGCTACTCGACGCGCTCGGGGCTCTCCAAGAGCTGGCGCGCGGTCAAGACGCACGCCGGCGTGTACACAGGCGGCAAGGTCGAGCTGTTCGTGTCTCCGGCGGGCGCGGATGACGCCGGCGACGCGGTGGACGCGCGCGCGGTCCGCCTCGCGTGCATGCTACACGACGACGTGGCGCTGGTGGACGCCGCCACGGGCGAGTTGCAGCGCACGCTCCAGCGCGACATTGAGGTGCATACGCTGCGCGTATTCGATGGTAATGGTGCCCGCTTTCCTCCCATGCTAACGCGTTATTGATATGCGCTGGGAGATGATCAGGACGAGCAGAAGGAGTCGTTTGTGGTGTTCGTGGCGCGGCCGGGGCACAACCAGCTCGTGACGGCGGGCCGCAACCTGCTGCTCCGGCTCTGGGACCTCGAGACGTTCACGTGCCTGCGCACGATCAAGGCGCACGACACGCCCGTGCTCGCCATGGACTTTGACCCGACGGGCACGCTGCTGGCCACGGGCGGCAGCGACCGCACGGTCAAGGTGTTTGACGTGGACAAGGGCTTCTGCACGCACAACTTCCGCGGCCACGCGGGCATCGTGACGCTCGTCAAGTTTCACGCGGACCCGAAGCGCCTGCAGCTCGTCTCGAGCAGCGATGACTCGACCGTGCGTATCTGGGACCTGTACACGCAGGAGCAGTTCGCGTGCATCCAGGACCACATGAGCCCCGCGACGTGCGTCGCCTTCTCGCGCGACGGGTACACGCTGCTGACCGCCGGCCGCGACAAGGTGGTCAACTTCTGGGACATGCGCAGCAACAAGCTCGCCAAGACGGTGCTTGTGCACGAGGCCGTCGAGGGCCTTCAGGTGATCCCGAACGACTTTAGCTGCGTCAAGCCGGAGGCGAAGACTGGCGGCAAGAAGAAGAGCAAGAAGAACGAGCCGGTCGAGGAGTCGGAGGAGGACAAGAAGGTCATTTGCTTCGTGACGGCGGGCGAAAAGGGGCTGCTGCGGGTGTGGCGCAGCTCTGGCGCGAGCTGCGAGGCGGTGTTGACGCAAGCGCCCGAGTCGGACACGCTCAAGTACTTGGCGCTGCTGCTGAACGAGCCGAAGCGCGAACTCGTCGCCGTGTCGGCGGACCAGAACCTGCTGGTCTTCAACGAGAAGCTGGCGCGCACCACGCAGATCATCGGCTACAACGACGACATCCTCAACCTCAAGTACATCCCCTCGCCCGACGGCACGAGCGTGTCGAAGCAGATCGCCGTGGCGACCAACAGCGAGCAGATCCGGCTGCTGAACCGCGAGACGCTGTCGTGCGAGCTGCTGTCGGGTCACTCGGACATTGTGATGTCGCTGGCGGTGTCGCCCGATGGCAAGTGGCTGGTGTCGGCGTCCAAGGACCGCACGGCCCGCGTCTGGTCCGTGGCCGAGCGCCGCTGCGTCGCGACTTGCTCGGGCCACACGGAGGCGCTGGGCGCCGTCGCGATCTCGCAGAAGATCGCCAACTTCTCGATGGGCTCGGCGTTCTTCGTGTCGGGCAGCTCGGACAAGACGCTCAAGATGTGGAGCCTCAAGTCGCTGTCGGCGTCGTACGCCGGTGGGAAGAAGCACGAGAGCAAGTCGGTGACGGTGACGACGCTCGCGGCCGTTCGCGCGCACGACAAGGACGTGAACGCGCTCGCCGTGAGCCCGAACGACCGGCTCATCGCCAGCGCGTCGCAGGACAAGCTCATCAAGGTCTGGCACGCGCAGACGTCGAACGGCGCGAGCCTGCTGGCGCTCGCGGGCACGTGCCGCGGTCACAAGCGCGGCGTGTGGGCGGTCGAGTTCTCGCCCGTGGACCAGTGCCTGGCGTCGGCGAGTGGCGACAAGACGGTCAAGATCTGGTCGGTCAAAGACTTTTCGTGCCTCAAGACGTTCGAGGGCCACACGGCGTCCGTGCTGGGCGTGCAGTTCGTGTGCGCGGGCATGCAGCTCGTGTCGGCGGGCGCGGACGGCCTGCTGAAGCTCTGGACGATCAAGAGCAACGAGTGCGAGGCGACGTTCGACCAGCACGAGGACAAGGTCTGGGCGCTGTCGGTGGCCAAGGACGGCTCGGAGATGGTCAGCGGCGGCGCCGACTCGACCATCCACTTATGGCGCGACTTCACGGAGGAGGAGGAAATGGCGCTGCAGAAGACCACGGAGGACAAGGTGCTCAAGGAGCAGCAGCTCTTCAACTGCCTGCGCAACGACAAGCTGCTGGACGCCGTGCAGATCGCGTTCGAGCTCGGCCACCCGCACCGGCTGCTGCAGATCCTGAACGACCTGATGGAGGGTCCGCGCCACAAGGACCGCCCGGACCAGGCCAAGGGCGAGACGTTCGCGGTCGAGGACGTGTTCGCGCCCGTGATCCAGAGCCTGGCGGACAGCGACGAGCAGCTCAAGACGCTGCTCGAGTGGGTCAAGGAGTGGAACACGAACGCCAGGCACAGCGCCGTATGCCAGGCGCTGCTGGCCTCGATGCTGCGCGAGCTGCCGCCCAGCCGGCTGCAGAAGATCGACGACATTGCGCGCACGGTTGAAGCGCTGATCGCGTACTCGGAGCGCCACCTGCAGCGCGTGGACCGCATGCTGCAGAAGTCGTACCTGGTGGACTTCAGCATCGTGTCGATGAAGAACCTGCTGCCCGTGGCGGTGAACGCGAGCGACTCGCCCGTGACGGACGCGACCGAGAGCGACAGCGACGACGAAGTCGTCGAGGAGGAAGAACCCGTCGAGGAGAAGCCGGCCACGAAGGCGGCCAAGCGGCCGAGCGGCAAGGGCGCGGCTGCGGCCAAGAAGAAGACGAAGAAGCAGCGCGTGTAAATTCAATGAGACGTAATTTTGGCTGAAGGTACCTGCCGTTGTGGTCGCTTGCATAGGTCGCTTGCTTAGTCCGTCGTCACACAGAGACCAGCGCGCGCATGTCGCCACTTCCTCCGTCGCCGTCAGCAAGCAGCCTTTCGAGCTGCCGGTGCAGCTCTTGAACGGACCGCCGGAGCTCTGGGCTCACGAGGTACTGCGCTGCGATCTCGCCAAGGCGGTCCTGCTCCTCCGCCGCGGGGCTCGTCTCGCCACGAAGCGTCTGGATCTCGGGGTCGATCCCTGAACCCGACAGACAATCCGCGTTAGGCTGTGTTGTGGTCTTGTACTGCGTGACAACGTACCATACGCGTCCATCATGGCCGTGGCCGCGTTGATCGCGTCCTGCTTGCTCTCAAAGCGGACGCTACCTCCAATCCAATCGCACATACATCTCGTTTACAGGTCCGCATGCGAGGAACGAGGTCGTAAACGCCAACGTACGTGAGCGCCGCGCTGTCCTTCCGCACGCGCACGAGCCGCCCCTTGACCCGCACGCCCTTGATCTCCTCCGCCGACACGCGCACCACCACGGCCTGGGTTTCCGCTCTCATACCCACCCGCAGCTCCGCGTCGCCCACGACTAGCGCCATCTCCCGGCGCAGAGCCTGCAGCCGCACGCGCCCGCGTCGCTTCCCGCGCGCGCGCACCAGCGCCACGCGGAACGTCCGCGCCTCCGCCATGAGGTTGCGCTTTCCCGAACAAGCAAGAAGCCAGGACGACGGACCATCACTCTTACTTCAACGTCAACCAACCGGATATTCTTTCTTCAAGTGTATTCTTCACCCCCGACCGACACGAGTCGATAGTCACCTCTTGTCTCGTCCCCTCGAGCTGTGCCGCCCCTCCTTCCCCCTGCTAGTAGCACCCTCGTCGGCGTCACCTGCGTGCGCTTCGCCCCGCCCGTAGATCTTCATGGTGGTGAGGAAGAGCTGCTCGACGCCCGCGTCTCGGCACGCGGCGGCGAGCGCCGCCATGCCGCCCTTCTCCGGGAACTCGCGGAAGCCGCGCGGCAGCTTGCGCATCTTCTCGACGCTGCGGGTCGCGCCCCCTCTCTCCGTCTGCTCGCCGCGCACGACCATTTGCTTCCAGCGCAGGTGCTGCAGGCGCCTGACGTACTCCTGCACGTCGGCCTCTTCTCCTTCGACGATCACGACGCCCGGCCAACCGATCTTGCTGAAGCCCGAGAGCTGCAGCTCCAGCGCCCACTCCACCACGACTCGTCGCTTGGTCGGCGCGATGATGTGGTGGAAGTAGATGGCGCGTCGGCCCAGCACCTGCTCGGCGCCAGAAGCTGTTGGGTCTCGAGGTTGAGGCTTCTCTGCGAGGTCTAGTTGGCGCTGCAAGTCGTCGCTGAGGCCACAACTCGTTGCGTCTTGTAGGTGGCGGTCGCGCGCGGCGGAGAGAAAGGCGCTCATGTGCTGGTACATCTCGAGCACGACGACGTCCCCCGTGCTGGCGGCGCTCGTAGCCAGTGCGCTAAGCTCGTCGTTGATCGCCTCCTTCTCTGCCCGCGTCAGCGCCGAGCAATGCACGCTGAACGTGACGGCGGAGAGCGGATATGCCGGAGGGTAGGCGAGCTCTAGCGACGGTACCTCATCGTCAATGACGCGCTGGTCTTTGAAATGGAGCGAATAGCGAACGGGGGGTGGTGGAGACGACGGCGGGGCGTCGCCAGCGCCGCCGAAGCTGATTGCAGAGCTCACCTCCAGCTCATTGCGCAGCGCGTCCGACTCCTCGAGCTCCTCGGCGCTCGGGAACATGCTGAGCATGCACTCGACCTCCTCGAGCTGCTGCGCGCGGCACGACTCCGCCATGGGCTACAGTATCCAAGGGACCCTATGATGCGCATTTTGCCAGCGCGCTTGCTGCTGTGTCCCGAACGCAGTTGATGCTGTCCCGTGTGATATGTGACGTGTATGTTGCTGCTTGAGTCAACCGAGTCAAGAGCAGAGTCGAGCGTGACGTTGCTGTGTGGCTTTGTTGTTACTGGAGCAACGCTATAGGTTGTCGATGGGGTCATTGATACCGCTCATTGGCCGGAGCCATCGATTCCAACATCTACTCTACCTAGTAAGTATTGTGGATACTCTCCCATACGTCAACGCCTAGGCGTCTACGGCTGAAGGTTGGCGCGCACAACGAGGCGGCGCTGAATAGCGCGCGCGCGTCGGTGGAGCGGCGTCCACGGTTGCCAAGCGCAAAGGCGATTGCTGCTGTCACGGACAGTACTCTCGGCGTGCCTGGGCGAAAAACGTGCTGGTTGTGATGCGAACGCGTGCAGTGTCGCGCTCTTGACTGGTTTACGGCGCTTGGCTGCTGCTGGCGGAGGTACGACGGCCTCAGTGATGAGTTGTTCACCTTCGGAACTATCGGACGTGCTGGCACGTTCTTCCGCTTCGTCCTCTTCAACCGACGGAACTGCATTGGGATCGAACGGATACTATCCATTCACAAAGCGCACGAAGCACACACACAGGCACTGTCAGCTGCAGAGTCAACGTCCGTCGTCCGCATGCTCCACCCCACGTATATATGTACCTTTGAGCGGTTCACGACAAAGGTGTACGTGACGCAGAGCTCGGCCTCGAACTTCTTGGCCTGCGGGTCGGTCGTGCGGTGTCGGTACCCGGGGAACAGCCGCGCGTCGAACTTGCGCCGCTCCTTGAGCACAAAGCCCGCGGCCTTGGCCTGGTCCTCGACCAGCCAGTTCGAGTACGGAGGCCGCGTCTTGAGCGTCACGTGCGCCTCTCCCCGCGCCAGCAGCCGCGCGCGCGCGCTCTCGAAGAAGTCGAGCAGCAGCGCGCGGTTGATGTGCACCCGCTGCTGGCCGCTGTGCGGGAAGTTGAACACGATGTACTGGAAGAACGCGGGCACTGCCTTCTTCTTCGTCTTCTGCTGCTGCTTTCCTTCGCCCGCAGGTGCTGACCGAGGCAGCAAGTGCAGCTTGGTGGCGTCGACGCTGTGGAGGACCAGTCCGCCTGCTCGTCGAACGGCGGCGATGCACTCGGCCGCGTTCGGGTATTTGCTCTTGACGCGCGACTCCGAGTCGAAGGACGTCGCGACGACACCAGCGCCAGTGCCGCGGTGGCTGGCGAGGCCCTGCGAGAACGAGAAGTCTATTGGAAGCGCAAGGAGTGCGGCGTGAGGGACGAGCAATGCAGCGTTTTGGCAGTGCTGTTGAGCGGACATACCTCCGTCTCCAAGCACGAGAACATCGTCCGAGGCGGCGTAAAGCGGGGATGAAGATAACGGCGCGCGCTCGTCGTAGCGGCGCTTCTTGTTGGCCGCGTTAGCGCCGCCCGCCGCGCGCGGAAGCCGCCGCTTGCCCGCCATAACTTGCCGCTTTGAAGGTGGATGGTGTCGGCAACTGTATCACTTTCATCGACACACGCATCAATACTTCCAAAGTATTAGTACTGTAGTCGTTCAAAGTGGTCATATTCGTAGTCATACACCAATATACTACTTGACTAGACGTTGCGGTATGGTATTTATTGTATTTGTTCGTATTCATACTTCGGATATTGTATTACTCCGGAGTATTAGCCAACGTGGTCGGCATGACTGTCGTCATGGTCATCAACACCACCGCCGAGGGTCAAGTGCATCATCCATCCATCCAAAGTATATTCGTACACTTCGTACAGCCGTCCTCATCCCCACGCCTCCCGCTCGCCTTCTCCTCGCTATACCCTTCGCTGCACTCATCCATATCTCCACAGGTTTGCGGAGAGCTCACTGAGGGAGCACTCTCACTCGCCTCTCATCCACACACAAACGGGGGAAGCGTAGCGCGATCACGCGCGCCGCCATTTGGAACGCAGAGCCACTCGTCTCTATGTGATCCACACCGACTTGACGTCGTCCTGGCCGAACATCTTCTTGCACGTCGGGCACTTGCGGTTGCGCGACTTGAGGTTGTTGTCCACGCACTCCTTGCAGAACATGTGGAAGCACTTGGAGATGATAACCGACTTCTTGCGGTCCTGGCACACGCTGCACCGGACCACCTTCTGCAGGTCCTGGAGCTCCAGGTGCTCCACGTCTGAAAGCGTCGAGCCAGAGCTGCTGTTGCTCAACTTGGCAGTCTTGAGCTGCTTCTCGGTGTCCTCCAGCTTCTTGCGCAATGTATCGCATTGGTCGCACGGGCGCCGCTTCTCCTGGAGCATCAGCTGCTGCTTTTGCGTCGTTTCCGTCGTGTAAATCTGCTTGGCCACCTCGGCTTCGCGGAGAACCTTGCGCTTCTCCGAGTCGGCAGCTTCGCGCTCCGCTTCCGTATTCTTGACGTGTTCCTTCAGCTGCTCCAGCTCCTTCTCCTTGGCCGCCAGTGCCTCCTACACATTCACAAGTCAACCATCAAAATTAGATAAATGAGCGCATCGTCGCGCAACCAACGCCTAGAGGGCGAGCACGCACCTTGGCAGCATCGATGACCGACTTCTGGTGCTTGTGGACCGCGCTGAGCGACGAAGCCTGCAGTCTAACGGCCGTGATCTCCTCAAAGTACTGCGCCTTGGCCTGCTCCTCGCGCTGGACCTGCGAGTGCAGCTTCTTGCACGAGTTTCGCTTCTCGTCAATCTGCTGCACAAGCTTCTTACGCGCATGGCGCATCTCGTCCATTTCCTTGGCAAGCGTCTCGATCTCCGCCACTAGCGCGTCGTTTTCGTCACGGGATGCATCGGCAGTTGCCTTGACCTCTTCAATTGTAGTCTGGAGCGTCTCTAGCTCAGCTCGTGTTGCTTCATGCCGCGCAACTTCGTCTTCGTACTTGGACTCTAACTCGGACAGGCGCCTCGTACATGTTGCCACTTGAGCGTCGCTGCTTTTCCTTTAGTCAAACAAAATACCCGTGGTCAGACAGTGTACCACACGTGACCGACTACCCGAACGCTCAACGCGCGCGGAAACTACCCAAACGGAAGAAACACGTACTCGATGGTGCCCTTCAGCGCGTCGCAGGTCTTCTGTAGCTCCCCCTTGGTGTGTTCGAGCGCAGAGACCTAGATCGGGGGACAGATTTGAGCGTGATACAGTGAGGAAATCCGATCTTTGAGCGACTACTATCAATATACACGGGGCGTCACTGTAAGCACGGCAAGTAAAAAGGATAGCCCACCTTCTCCATGAGCTCTCGCACTTTCGAGTTCTCGAACGCTTGCTGGACGCGGTCCTCGCGCTCCTTGGCTTGCTTGACGAGCGTCTTCAACCGCTCGTTTTCGCGCTTTATGGACTCAAAATCCGTCTTCATCTCGTTCAACTACAAAGGAGACAAGACAATTCAGCATCAGCCCAACCGAAACTGCTCCGTACAGTCGGAATACCACGCGGAAACCGGTGACAAACCTGGTCGCGGAACGATGACGCGTTCGACAGCTTCTCGCGCAACGACATGTTCTTGATATTGACTTCGTCCATTTGGGCCTTGAACTTGACCACTTCGGCCTGCATCTTGGCAATCTTCTTTTGCCACTTGTCCGCTACGTGGTTCTCGATATCCTGGACACGGCAACATCAGCTACGTGTGAGTCCAACGGTATCCACACCCACTCGCAGCACCAACTGCATGCTCAGCGCTACCTTCGCCTTGAATCGGATTTTGGCAAACTCTTCTGCGTGATGCGCGCTCTCGTCGCGCAGCTGCTGGATTTTGTCACCATACTCTTGCTTTAGAGCGGCTTCCTCTTTCGTCCACTGGCATCACAGGCACGGATAACCGTACACGGGGTTAGTCGGACATGCACCGCCACCACCACTACTACCACCACACAGTGTTTGGACGACTACTTACCGCTTGCTCCAGCGCCTTGTACCGCTCGAGATCCCGCCGGAAGCCGTCCAGCTTGGTGCGCTCATGGTACAGCTTTGTGCTCAAAATGGCAACATTATCCCGCAGCGTCTTTTCGCGCGCCGCCTGCTCTTGGTCCGCACTCGTGTACTTCTCCTCCTTCACACCGGATGCGGTTTTGTGGTCGGCACTGCCCGGTCCGTTGACGCTTTCGCCGCTAGCGGCGCCCTTGTTTTCGCTTGTGCTCGCGCTCGCGTCAATTCCGTGCTCCTCGATATGCTTCTGCAGACGGTCGTAATCGCGGCATGCTCGGTGCCGCTCCGTCTCTTTGTATTCTAAATCGCGTTCCATACTCGCCAGTCGATGCCGGTACTGCTCATGACACCGCAACAAGGCGTACCGTTAGTGATGCTGCTAACGGCTACCGCTCTGCGAGGCATAAGGAAGATGGTTGCAAACAGCAATGCCCAACATACGTACCGCGTCCAGCTGGTTCTTCAGGCGCATCGCTTTCTCCAGCGCATCGCGCTTCTCTTGCACAATGTGCGCGTACTGCAGCGCCGCAGTTTCATCTTTTGAGCCTTGCTGTGCCACGGCGGCCACCAGCTTCTGCAATAATTCGACCAATTCCTCTCGTTTTCGCTCGCCTTGCGCCTCCACTTCGCGCTCGATCGCCGTCAGCTCCGCGCTCTTGGCTACACGGTCGTCGCTGTCCTCGCCATCATCGCTAGCTGACGGGAGCTGCACCGACTCCTCCTTGTCGCTGCTAATGGCGATGAACCAGTCGGGCAAGTGAAGAGTCATGCTCGCAGGGTCCACGTACACAACCCCGAGCGACTCCAGCGACTCCAGCGCCTTCGTCCACTTCTCCAACGAGGCGTGTGACGACGATGACGCATCCAGCGCGCTTATAGACTCGCGAATCTCGTCCAGCACGTGCGACCACTGCCTCCGAACGCTCTGCAGCGACGCGTTGGCCAGCACGCGCTGCCGGTAGAGCGCGTCGCACTTTTGCGCCAGGAACGCGATGCGCCGGTTCTTCTCCTTCATGTCCAGCTCCAGCGCCCGGTTGCGCTGCCGCACCGCTTCGATTGTGTCCGGGTTCGCCTGCCATACCATCATCCAACACGCGTCAACCCTTCCTCCATTCATGCCTTGTGTAGTTGTATCGGGACGATTGGTGCGCACCTGGGGCGGCTCGTTCAGGTCGAGCTTCATCTTCTTGGCCGCGGGCGGGGGCGACCCGTTCACGATGCCCGCGATGCTCACGCGCTTCCGGCTCGCGCCGCTCTCCGCCATACCGTGCTGTGCTCTTATAACTCGCCCTTCCGCGTCGGCCGTGATCCTTCGCTCGCGCCGTCCTTTCTCCGCGTAAGACCAAGACGCAAAATAAGCTCGGGAGGCCTCGGTCTGGCCGCTTCACTGCTCCACAGAGCGCTGCCTTTGCTCTTCACGTAGCGCTCGTGCTCACGTCCCCCTCTCCTGGTCGTCGCCTCCTAACGCTTCCGCCGCGCTCGAGCCCGCTCGCTGCCTGTGCTTGCTTCTCTCGGATAGATCGCGTTTGACTTGGGTTTTGTATGCAGCGTTCCCCCCTCTGTGCGTCCTTCCCCCTTTTCACGCTGCCAGATTTCTTACGTAAAAACTCGGTTAAAGTAACTGTAAATTACCAAGCTGCACTCGTAAAAAAACGACGTGATCTGTGTATAGTATGGTATACTTCGAAGTACTCAGCACGTATAGCGTTCTCAGGTTCAACTCGAACAGGTATATACCTCCAACCTCATCTTGAATTGATCCATTGGCGTTAGAGGAGACTAGAAAGAGCGTCACGATGACCACTCCAGCGCCTACAAGTGCATGATGGCGCTCACGCTGATCGGCACGAAGCTGCCGACGATGAGCAGCGCCATCGCGGCGAACAGCAGCGTGCGGATGCGGTACTTGCGCACCACGTGGGCGAGCACGAAGCGCGCGAGGAGCGTCACCACGGAGCCCATGGGCAGCGCAAACTGCGCCAGTCGGAAGCTGAGCTTACCCCACAGCATGTAGTTGAACGCGGCCTCTGCTCGGGTCAAAAGAACGAAGATGAGCCATTCTGCGCATCGAAAACAAACAGCGGAGGCCAGCATCGAAGTCGGACTTACGGCCGGTGGAGAAGAAAGCGGCAGTGGCCGTCATAGCCGACGCGGAGGCGGGTCCAACGCCGATGCCACGGAGCAGAGGGCCGCAGACAACGCCCCCGCTGACGCCAAACATGCCAGAGACGGCGCCCGCACCAAGAGCTTTGAGCGGGAAGCTGCGGATCGAGTTCGGCGACCACTGTGTACGAGTGAGCCGAGCGCGACGGATCACAATTGTGATACGGCCCAAGGACAATCGGTTAGTTCCCTGCATATGCTTTCTGAACATAGGCAATATCATCGTGGCGGTCGATCGTACCTGGACCTCGTTCGGCGACAAGATGTAGCGCGGGTTCTGTTGGTGCTGGTAGGTGGCGACAACGTCCTTCATCAAGTAGTGCGAGACGACCGACAGGAACACGAAGGGCATCATCGAGACGAACAGGAACAGGAACGACGTCGGCGGGATGCCGAGCGGGCTTGGGTACAGCGCTCCGCCTTGGAGCGACGTGAGCAGCAGCGTGCCGGTGAACACGCCAGCGTTGAGGCCGACCTTCTTCCATGGAACTGAGGCAGTGTAGCTCACGTAGGCATCGTCGTTCTGCACAAAGGTCGGTAATGTTAACGACACAAGTCGGTCAATAGTGAGTCTACAGCTGCGCCAAGCCATACCAAAGCAGACTCACCTGAAACGCAGACCCAGGAGCGCCCAGCAACATGATGGTCTCGTGTCCACCGACGCAGCGCCACTGCTCCTGCCTCGCAGTCTTAACCGCCTTCTTCGCGGCACGAGTACCCGTCCAGCCCAGATAGATCGCGAGTGCAATCAGCAGTAGCCATGTCGGGAGCACCGTGCCGATGGACGCACCGAACGCCGCACCCACTGCGCCGCCAAAAGAAACACACACATTGATGTTAGATCGATTCGTTGTCAGCCAACCGTAAGATATGTCAGAACGCACTGAGCAGCATCGGCTGCATGACCAGCATGAACTGCCAGTCAATGAGCGGCCCGGACACGTATCGCTTCGAACGTTTGAAGTCGGCAAGCAGATCCGCGACCGCTGTTGTTGCCAGGCACTACAGTTAGCCCGACCAATATCAATCACGCGCTAAGGCCGGCACTGTTGCGGCTCAGGCGCGGACAGAGCAAGCCCTACCTCCACCGAGAATGGTGGCGCTCGAGAGCGCAATCGCTTCCTACCACACGATACACAACGCCACACCAATTGTCCGTCAACGCTCGCATCTATGACGCCCATACCAGCACATTATACGGTCGAGTTGAATGTACCGTTGGCCCGAGCTGCAGCACGAAGATGTAGATCACATCCAGCGCGCCGCCGCCGTCGATTTTCCCCCCCGCTGAAATCAGCACCGCCAGCGCCGCGAACGCCAGACCAAGTACCTCGTTGTCGCGCAGGTGCAGGCTCATCAGGCTCATCGCCCCCTCCATCGCAGGCACAACAGGATCCTGCGCGGTATCTTGGGCGGAGACAGCGCCTTCCTCGGCATGTAGCGCGTCAGCAGCCGCCGCAAACCCAGCAAAAGTGGCACCGGCAAAGACAGCGAGAAGAAGCGCTACTAATGGCAAGGGTGTCCGCCAGCGCATCGTCCTCGTTCACGCAGGATATCTGCCGCGCGGACAGCCTTGTTCACGCTGTTCAAGGCTTCTTATGCGAAAGATGCTGGAAACTCATTCTCGACTTCAAAGTGCATGCACTACTGTCATGGCGCATTAAAGTGCGAATCTTCTTCACACCTCGCCTTACAGTTGTCGAGCAATCTGACAGCACATTTAAAGAGCACTCCCTTAAACTGGCAGGCGTACCACTGGTGTGACTCGATCTGCACTGGACTTTTGGTCGGATGTTGAAGCTCAGGGTGATGAATGATCAGAAAATCTTTGGAATCTGAAATCCAGAGGACATCACCGGATGGATTGGTGGATGGCATGCATGTGCATTTACTTAAGTCGCGGGCTGCTGAATGCGGAGGAGGCCGCGGGGTATGGTAATCAAGAGATAGATGGACGAACGAACCACACGCACAACATGCAAGTAGGCCCGTTCCGTCTCACTCGAGCAGCGAGCGTACGCTCTCGACGCTCATGGCGACGGCGCTGACGAGCACGACGATGGCCATGGAGAAGACGATCATGGACGGGCAGTTGAACCGCTGGACTACCTTCATGAGGCACGCGTGGCCGACGTACGTCATGGCGAAGCCCATCGGGAACAGGATGCCCGCAAAGAACGGCTCGACCGAGCCAGCCAGCGCGTACTGGGACGCCGACACTGCCAACCCAGGTAAACAGATCCACATCACATCACATCGTGAGCGTACTAGTAGCAGATCAAGAGCGAATGACAGAGGACGTACTGCCGCTGGAGAAGAGCACGGTCGTGGCCGTCATGGCGGACGCAGCTGCAGGGTCGACGCCGAGCTCGAGCAGCAGCGGGCCGTTGATGATGCCGCCTCCGATGCCGAACATGCCCGAGACCGTGCCGGCGGCGACCGAGAACAGCGGGAAGTACCAGATCGACTGCGACGTCCACTTGATCTCGTGCGGCGACAGCTCGTAGTCGGGCTCCTGCTGCTTGGCGTACGTCTTGGTGATGTTCTTCCACGACAGGTAGCTGATCGCGCCAAGGAACGCAAACGGCAGCGCCGACACCAGTGGGAACAGGCTCGAAGACGGGCTGAGGCCCAACGGACTCGAAAACTTGTTGCTTCCCTGAAGCACGTTGAGCAACAGGATGCCGAAGAACAGGCCGAAGAGGGCTCCAATCTTGAGCCAGGGGATGGCAGCGCGCTGCGGCTCGTCCGTCGCGACGATCTTGACGCTGGCAGTTGGGATGATCTGGACGCCAACGGTGGCGCTCGACGAGCTGCCGAGCAACGTCGTCGCCTCCTGCGGCCGCATGCAGCACATCCACCGCTCCTTTCGGCGCGCGTGGATCGCTTTCTGGAGCGTGCGCACGCCCGTGATGCTGAGGATGATCACGAGCAGCACGCAGAGCATCGACGTCGGGATCACGCGGTTCAAGAACGTACCGACGCCCGCACCGACTGTTGTTGCACGTTCCTGCTGTTAGTACTGTGTGTGTAGTTTGGTGGAAGTGACTAGGTAAGAGTCACGTACGGAGAAGCATCGGCTGCATCATGAGGATGAAGTCCCAGTCGATCAGCGGCTCGGATGAGTTCTTCTGCGTGCGCTGCACGTTGATGACGAAGTTGGCGATCGCTGGAGGACGGCAAGGGTACACAGCGGAGCGTCAATAAGTGACGATGTCAACGGCAGAACACTTGATCAAGCATGCCGCCCCGAACTCACCTCCACCAACGATCGTGATGCTTGAGAGCGGGATCGCCATCTACCGGTACGTATATGCACACATAGACGTCGGCGGGCATTAGATTCCACCCTTTGCGGTTCGAAAACACGGTGAATTATATTGAATTCGGCCGGTGCCCACCTTCGGGTCGAGGCCTATGATGAGAATGTAGATCGGGTCGAGTACGCCGCCGCCGCCCGTGCCTCCTCCAGCGGCGACGAACACGGCGAGCGCGGCCAGCAGCACGCCGACGACCTCATTCCCCGTCACGTGGGCCAGTCGCGCGCTGCTGTCTTGCTGGACGTCCGCCGACCGGAGCAACGGCGCGTCTGGCTGCTGCTCCTGAACCTGCGCGGCCGTCGCGACGGCGAGCACCGCCGCCGCCGAGACGGTCAGAAGCGCCACGCGCTTCATGGAGTTCATCCCGTTTCGACGAGAACTGCACAACAAGTTCAAGCTGGCCGTGCTCTTGCCCCTCCCGATTGCAGACTGACCGCGTGTTCCCCCGACGCACAGCAGCCCGGCCCAGGCGGCAGCAAGCCAACCGCTCGATACTGTTCGTGAGTGAATCTTGAAAGCCCTCCGGTTGCTACAGTAACGTTCGGTATCGCTCGACCAGAAGTGAGCGGTCACCAGGAGCCGTTTCTTTGTTGTGGGCGCGCCATTTTCGACCACTTTCGCTGGTGGATCGTGGCATGACGTCCCATGCGCGGTAGCCAATCATCGCACCGCATCACGCCAACGCACAGGAAAGCGCGAAACGTGGAACGGCCGCAAATCTTTCAGTCTCTACCGCCCGATGATGCTCTTCACACCGTTGTGACAGCCAGCGAGCAGCAGCAGCTCCCCCATCTTCCCTGTATCCGCCGCGCCGTCGTCGTCCGCCCGACACGAAAAGCGCCAAACGGCGCGAGCGGTTGGCGAATGCGGAAGTACCGTCATCACACGCTTTTGTGGTGGTGGTGATGTCGCAGAAATGGGTTCATTCAGGCTGATATTTACGCAAGCTGGTGCAGTTGTCACAGATTTGTGTCTGATTGCGGTATCAATTCGTGTCGTTGTGCATGATAATACACCGTGTTTTGAAAATAAATCAGCAGTTCAAGCGCGAAGGGATCACCAAGCACCGAACTTCAACACGATCCTGCCTGGTGCGCGAACATTCTGGATGCTCGCTGGTCGATGCCCATGAATGAGATGGATGGGCAACAAGACCCTTTTTCGTTAATGAAAGTGCGCCGCAGTCGTCTACAGTGCAGAGTTTGAATTTGCTCTGCTTGCCCAGTCTCCTGCTCCATATGTATCATGCTTACCTGTCGAGCGTGTCATCTACTGTACTCATTGCTGCAAAAGCACGCCGCCGTTCCATATCCCCATCGCATCTACTGAAGACAGCATGAGATCGCGGAATGTGCCTCGTTGGGGACTGCGTGGTGGTCTGCTCCGTCCGGGAACGGGACGTCCGCGAACGAGAACTCTTCCTCGAATTCGACCGCAAAGCTGACGGTCAGGCTGCCGTACTTGGCCGTGTTCGTCCAGCCGGGGTACTGCGAGCGCAGCACAATGCGCACGTCGTCGCCGGGCGCAATGAGTTCGAGCAGATTGTTCGGAGGGCGGTAGTACCGGCGGTGGCGGCGGAACGACTGGTCGGCGCGGTGGTTCGAGCAAAACCCGACGCGCTTGGCCTCCACGGACTCCCCAGCCGCGTTACGCTTGCTCACCGCGAGCTGATTCCACGACCAGCACGCGCGGTACGTATGGTTATGCTCCCTGCCGTCTGTCGCCCAACCTTGGTCCTTGGACGTACAGTCCGCGATGACCAGCACGCACTTGTCCACGTTGACGCCCGGCGGCAGCGCCAGTTCCTCGTGCGTCGGCAGCGAAAGCACCAGGTAGTCCTCGTCCGCGCTGTCCCTTCCGAAGCGCTGCTCGGTGGTCTCGGCCTGGAGGGACAGGACGACGCCCGCGAACTCGAGGATGCTGTTGACCGCCTGCACTGGGCACTCGGCCGCCGCGAACTGCTGCGCGACCGTGGCCGCGACGAACAGGGTCTCGTCCAGCCGCAGCGGCAGCAGGCTGCCGGCCGCGCGTGCCTCCTCCTCCGAGACCAGCCGCGCGTCGTCCGGCACGTCCGGAGAGCCTTCCACTAGGTAGATCGGGTCGCTCGACATGCTTCTTCGGTTGATCTTATTCTCTTCTGTGGAGCTCTTGGAAGGGGGAAATATTTCCTGCGGCTTGGTAATATATCGATTGATCAATTGTGTGAATATCCTAACCTAAATGTATATACGTGTAAATATTTAAGAGACCTTCACTTTTGGGTATGGGGGCTGGACGTTGGATCTTGCGTGACATCGCGGCGCCTTTGACCAATCAGAGGGCGCGGTGGGGTTTCCAAATTGAATGCATACAAAAACCAAGATAATACCGTCCAGACGAATCCAGCGCGTCGGAGAACCCAACCCAAGCATCTCCATCTGGTTACACGAGCTTCTGATTCGTGTTCTCCAGTTGGCCGTGTCTTCTGTCCTAGGTTCAGAATCTAGGTTGGGGATGGAGGTCCAAAGCTGCACTTCATCGACCTAGAACCGATGCCTGAATGTACATTACAGTATTGTACCCGCAACTGTACAGCTTGCCATTCCGGTCCCTGGTCACCAAAGCAACTGGCCTTTTAAAATTAAGTTGGTCCCTTGAAGTCGCAGGCAGGCACGAGCATTCGAGCTCGTCAACCTAGAAATTCGCAATTCAGCATTTCCACCAATCATTGTCTAAATTACAGTTTTCAGGTTCTTTCTTTTTTTTAGTGACGTTGAAGAAAGCTGGTCACGAGGGGTCGCATGGCGCGAGGACGTGTCCTTGCACAATTTACTCGTAATATTACGGTAGTATACCGGTGTATCTGTAACAAACAAGACGTTCGCTGACATAAAGCGCGTAATTTTCACGCTGCATGCGAAAAAGCAAAGGAAAATTACGCTCGTTCCCGCAAACAAACGGTTTCCCCGGGTCAGTGCAAACCTTGAAAAGCCCCAGTGACGAAGTGAGAAGGAACAGCGATCAGCGATCGCGCGCGAAGAAAACTCGCACCGCATTATAACAGCACCAGGGGCGAAACCCCGTCACTAAGCGCCCATAGACTACAGTCCGCGTCCCGCGAGGATCCGCGCCCGCGCGCGTAAACTTCGTTATGAGGAGACCCAAGCAGTTGGTGTTCTCGACCAAGAAGGTGGCGGCGCGGCGCGACCGAGATCGCGACCGCGACCGCGCGACCGCGGACGACACATCCACCCCCACGACTAACACGTCGTCTACACCTTCATATGAGGACGTGGCGGCCTCGTCATCTGATTCCATCGGTAGTGGGACAAGCAGTGCGTCGGCGCCGCCGCGGCCGTCGTCGGAGCGTCCGCACGGACACCGCAGCAGCCGTCGTACGCCGTCCCCGCCGTCGCGACACCACCACCACCGGTCGGAGCGCAAGGACAGCGTCAAGCGGCTGCGGCCGTCGCGCGCGCTGCTGCAGGGGGACCACATCTCGGTCGCGCAGTGCGTGCGCGTGATGGTGGAGAAGCAGACGGACGCAACGCTGCTCATGGACAAGAACGGGCTGCTCACGGGCATCCTGACGGATCGCGACATCGCGTTCAAGGTCGTGGCGGTCGGCAAGAGCCCGAAGCTCACGCGCGTGAGCGAGGTCATGACGCCCAACCCGTCGTGCGTGTCGGTGCACGCGAGCGCGATCGACGCGCTCAAGAAGATGATCTCGGGCCAATTTCGCCACTTACCAGTCGCCGACAATGAAAAGGGTCGGTATGGACGGAAGTGTTGGCGTCGGTGTATGTGTCGTGTAAGATACTGATCTGGTATGGCGTGTATGGACAGTCGTGGGCATCCTGGACATTGCCAAGTGCCTGTACGAGGCCATCTCGAAGCTCGAGCACGCGTACGAGGTGTCGTCCAAGCGGCTAGAGGAGACGGTCAAGAAGCTGCAGCGGCGCATGAGTGGCGCCGCAGGGGACAACCTCTTTGAGACGCTGCGGGAAAAGGTACCGTGCGCTCCTGCAGTAGATGGCGACCGTGCTTGTCACTTAATGTGATGTTCCTGATGTGATGTGACGCAGTTGTTCCTGCCGACGCTGTCGGCGATCATCGCCGAGGGCTCGGACGTGCCGATTATGGACCCGTCCGCCACGGCGCTGGACGCCGCGCGGCTCATGCTGGAGAAGAAGCGATCGGCAGGTCCGTCCCGGCACCAAAAGGCTGTCTGTACTGATGGTAATCGATGCTGACGATCTGTTTGTGATCCAAGTGATGGTGTGTGAGGGCGCACAGATGGTGGGCATCTTCACGACCAAGGACTTGATGCGGCGCGTGGTCGCCATGGGCCTCGACCCGAGCACGTGTCCGCTTTCGCACGTCATGACGCAGAACCCGCACTCGGCCACGCTGGGCACGACGATCCTCGAGACGCTGCACTCGATGCACAATGGCCGTTTCCTGCACGTGCCCGTCTTTGACGAGGACGGCAAGCTCGTCGGACTGGTCGACGTACTCCAGGTGACGTGCGGGGTCGTCCAGCAAATGGGATCCTTCCAAGGCGTCAAGAACGACAGCGTGCAGCCGTTGTGGGACCAGTTCCGAAGTAGTTTGGTGCGCACAGAGGAAAGCGCCGACGGCGACGACCTCGACGACACACAGTCGGACGTGGGCTCTACTCACAGGGACAGTGAGCGTGCCCAATCCGATAGCTTGTCACGAACGGTCGAGTCGGTTCTCGAGTCGCGGACGTGGCGCGACTTCCAGGAGGCCCAGCAGCGTGTTGAAGGGGATACAGACGTGACTGCAGACGCAGACCCGGTGCACGGTGACGGTCCAGTGACAGACGATCCGGCGCCTGACGTGTTTGTCTACAAGTTGGCGGACTGCTACGGCAACAACCACCGCTTCACGAGCTCGGCGGAGTCGCTCAAGGAGCTGCTGCAGGATGTGCAGACGCGGCTGGGCGACCACACGATCCGGCGCGTCCACTACGTTGACGACGAGGGCGATCACGTGCGTTCACCTGGATGTTGTACCTGATCAAACTCTGCTCTCTGCTCATTGTTGGGTTGGTTGTTGTGGATGATCGCTAGGTGCTGCTGTTCAAGGACGACGACCTGAAGGACGCGGTGCACCGCGCGCGCATGTGGGGCAACAAGTACATCCGGCTGATCGTGCCGCACCGCATGACGCATCGGCGAGACCGCATCGCCGTCCGACACGCGTTTGCACACAGCGCGTCGGCCACCGAGACGTCGCTGGGCATCGTCTATTACGCGGCGGCGGCCGCCGCGATCGCCGGCGCGTCCTTCCTGCTAAGCCGGCGCAAGTGAGCAAGCAGGCACGCGGCATCGAACGGCCTAACGATCGTCGTCTTGTGTTGGTGTCGTCTCTGCTTCCTCGTATCTTCATCCTATAATCCTTCCAATTGCAGTCGCGCGTTCCTTACAAGGTTGTCTGCCACCGGCGAGCTCAAATAGATACATTGCAGCACGTTCAAAAACTCCGCGCGCGTGGGGCCAACGACGACGACGACAACTAGGAACACAGTGCTGACGTCTTCCTGCTCTTGTGCTTCTGCGGGGAACGGGACACGTCCGCGGCGCTCAGGACGACGTGAAGCGCGAGACGGACGCCGAGATGTGCAGCGCGCTGAAGATCAACAGCAAGAGGACCGACTTCCACGAGAAAAAGTGCGGGAAGTGGTAGAACAGCGTCCAGAGGCTGTAGAGGAAGACGCCCGTGAGCACCAACAGCATGTTCGACGGGTTCGACAGGCCCTTGAGCTCCGTGTCCCGCGCCGATTGGGGGTGAGCGGCCGGAGCTGTCGCGTCAATAGATACACCGTTAGCTTTGCTCCCAAGGTCATCGAAGACGGTGAAGGACGTACGCGCGTCAGTGATGACGCAGTGAATAACGCCGTCTTCTTCCACGCCATACTCGCCCATCGACCGGTCCGGGGTGAGCAGCATGCCCTGCAAGCATCGAGCGCAAGTTGAGCAGAGCGGGTGTTAGTCGCGTCTGGGTGGATCCCCAAGCACACGAACGGCTTCGTACCAGGTAGATGAAGCGGATCTTCTTGCCATTGGCGAGCGCGTCTGCAAAGAACTGTAGATCCACACCCGGTGTTAGCATGGAACGGTGCTCGAGACCCTTTCGACGGGTCAAATACACGTCGACAGCTACCTGCTTGGTGAATTCCTCGACCGACTGCGTCGCTTTGAACCAGCCGCCTCGGACGTTCTCGCCTGGTCCCAGCAACGTTAACAGTTAGACGCTGCATACAAGAGTCCATGATGCTGGGAGGCGTCGACGCACTCACCGATGCGGATGCGGATGCGGAGATATCCGTCTGGAACCGCGTCGTTTCTTCACACAACACAGGCACAGCATCGAGTGAGCCCCATGTAGACCACCGTACCATCCCACAATCCACACTAACTGTGTCTCGGAGGCGGCCCGCTGCTCCCTCAATGGTGCTTGCTCTCCTTCCGATGGCGCCCGCTCGCTAGTCTGTCGTGGAAACGGACCACGTCAGCCCCAGCAACACACTTCAACACGGCCAAACCCGACGGAACGCAGGAGCTACCGGCGGCGGCGCATGCTCCGTCGGCACCGACTCGACGATCCTGCCATTCGCACAACACAACCATTCCAGTTAGAGACCGCTGCTACCGGCCCCGTCGGCTCCCATTGGCGTCCGCTTCACGTACTCGGCCTCGTCGTTCACGAGCGCCCACTCGTCCGCGTCTTGACGCGCCGCCGTCGATGCCACGGGCAAGTCCATGAGCAGCAGGAAGAGAAGACAGGGCTGCTGCCGAGGTGAAGCACAAGCAGGGAAGAAGCGGGGCGACGGAAAGTGAGCAGCGATCGGTCGGCACTTTCTCGCCCTCGTCCGCTTCGATATTGCTTTGTGAGCCCACAAAAGTGGAGAACAAACCCACTTGCTGCAACGTTAGCGAGCTTCCATTGCGCACCGTAAGCCCAACTTCAAGGGCCGATTCGAATACGATCACTAAAGTAAGGTTTATATACAATTTGTCATAATCTTGTATCCCTTTGTATTAGAACATAATGTCGCTAAACAGAGGGTATAAAGGAAAGAGGAGCGACATGAGAGGGGTTGTCATCGCGCAGCGGCTCCAAAAGTGGATTTGACACGCCCTCACACAACGCGACTCGCGACCAAGCAAGCAAGACTCGGCGTCGCACTGCACAGTAGAGAAGAGCAACCGTCATGGCGCACATGGTGGAGCGGACGCAGCGGCTGCAGCAGCACCTGGAGTCGCTCCTGCGCCGCGACTTTGCCAAGCGCAACGCCCAGGCGGCGGTGGACGAAGCTGCGCTTCGCCGGCGCGTGGACGACTACTACCTGCCCATGTTCCTGTGGACGGAGGAGGTGATAAACGCGGCGCAGAAGCGCGGCGGAGATGGCGACAGGCGCTGCGTGGTGCTTGGGCTGAGCTGTCCGCAGGGCGGCGGCAAGACTACCGTGTGCAACTACCTGGAGGAAATGATGAGCCACGTGGGCAAGTCGTGCGCCGTCATGTCGCTCGACGACGTCTACTGGACGCGCGCCAAGCAGCTCGAGGTCGCCGCCGCCAACCCGGACAACCCGCTGCTGCAGGTCGGTGTTCTGCGTCGTCCCTAGTCGATGGAGGAACACGTGCGCATCAAAGCTGACGCCGCGTGTTGGTTTGTTGTTTTGTTGTGTAGTACCGCGGCAACCCGGGGACGCAAGACCTCGCGTTCCTCAAGGAGTTCATCCGCGAGTGCAAGACGTCGACGCAGGAGATCCTGGTCCCGCGCTACGACAAGTCCATGCACAGCGGGCGGGGCGACCGCGCGCCGCGCTCCGAGTGGGTCCGCAAGCAAGGTTGGCTCCGTTTCAATCTCTTCATGACCTCCCAACGTACTCACCCCTGTGGCAACACTTGCTGCAGGTCCACTGGACGTGCTGATCATTGAAGGCTGGTGCATGGGCTTCGAGGCTCTCGAGCCTTCCAGCGCCGAGCTGAGGTGCGTTCTTTGTTCTCATGCTCATCTCAATGGGGACGCCGTAGTAGCCGAACTATTAACCCTGACGCTCACCCTGTCAGCTCGCACAGCGAGCACCTGAAGCCCGTGAACGCTGCGCTGCACGAGTACGAGGGGTTCTATCAGGAGCTGGACGGCCTGGTCGTCATCAAGATCGGGGACGTCGACTGGGTCTACAAGTACGTGTCCCTCTCAGGCCCCGGTTACACTGGTCTACGCATCGAGTACAGTACTGTATTGTACTACCTGCTAACACTGCTGTTGACCATTATCAGGTGGCGCGAGGAGCCCGAGCAGCTCCTTCGCGAGGCCAACAAGCCGGCCATGACCAAGGACGAGCTGCGCGACTTTGTGGACCGCTACATGCCGGCCTACAAGCTCTACCTGCCTGGCCTGTACGCGGACCCCACCGCGTCGACGGAGAGGGCAGCACGCGGCTTGTGGTCACCGAGCAGCAAGGTGGCGGCAATCCCGCGGCTCGTCATGGAGATCGACGGTTCCCGCCAGCCGGTCGCCAAGCCCGTGGAATTCAATTTTTCCTCGGAGGTTGTGGCGTCACAAAAGTGATGGGCAAGAGTTAATCCCATGAGAATAGACAGGCTTAAACCTGCTAAAAATGATGTTTTAGTCTGATTTGATAATGTGTGTAAATTTCGAACGTCTCCGTCATGATTGGGACACTTTGATCGGACAGAATTTTGGGCGGTCAAAGCTTGATTTTTCTGTCCACTCTCGGTGGGACATTGGATTTTTCTTGTATTTTAACCAAATATCCATATTTCAATCATCCACGGGTGAAACAGCACAAATTTCAAAATACCGGCCAGATTGAGGATAAATATACCCTTCTCATTGATAAAACCAATTGCCCAATCACCCAATCATCATCGCCGAGAATAAACCAAGACGGTGCGACCGACAAAAACAACGGGTGGAAGGAAGCCAAGAAGAGCCCATGGAAGCGCGAGGAGTGCCACGCCCCATTCGCAATTGAGACGCGCGAGGAACACGGGACAGAGATGGAGCGGTACCAGAAGCTGGAGAAGGTGGGCGAGGGCACGTACGGCGTGGTGTACAAGGCCAAGGACCGCGTGACGGGCGAGATCATCGCGCTCAAGAAGATCCGGCTGGACGCCGAGGACGAGGGCATCCCGTCCACGGCCATCCGCGAGATCTCGCTGCTCAAGGAGCTGCAGCACCAGAACATCCTGCGCCTGTACAACATCGTGCACACGGAGCGCAAGCTCACGCTCGTCTTCGAGTACCTGGACCAAGACCTGAAGAAGTACCTCGACGTGTGCGAGAAGGGCCTCGAGAAGCCCATCATGAAGGTTGGAAGCCGTGTACCCCCAACGATCCTTCGCACTGGACCTCTAGAGCTCATGGTGACGTTTGTGTGACGTGTGGTTACTGCGGCAGTCGTTCCTGTTCCAGCTCCTGCGCGGCATCGCCTACTGCCACCAGCACCGCGTGTTGCACCGGTGCGTCTATTACCGCTTGTGTAGGTAGACCTTGCACGGTATGAGAGCTGACGGTAGAGCTGTGCGCGATGCGAGCAGAGACCTCAAGCCGCAGAACCTGCTGATCAACCGCGAGGGAGAGCTCAAGCTCGGCGACTTCGGCCTCGCGCGCGCCTTTGGCATCCCTGTGCGCAGGTACGACGGTCTACATGGAAGCGAGGCTTCTGTGGACGTTGTAGACTGACTGGCGTTGCTGCGAACTCTGCCGTGGATGCGGTCCAGCTACACGCACGAGGTCGTCACGCTCTGGTACCGCGCGCCCGACGTGCTCATGGGCTCGAGGTACGTCGCTGCATCGACTGAGACCCACGTGCATCATCACAACAGGCTGACGCTGACGCCTCCTATCCTCCACCGGGCAGGAAATACTCGACGCCGGTGGACATTTGGAGCGTGGGCTGCATCTTCGCCGAGATGGCGAACGGCGGGCCGCTGTTCGCGGGCACGTCCGAGGCGGACCAGCTCGACCGCATCTTCCGGCTGCTCGGCACGCCGGCCGTCGACATCTACCCAGCCATCGTCGACCTGCCCGAGTACCGAGTACGTTGTCGCATCCCTCGTCCACAAGACAACACGCATGGCTGTCTGTCCGACTGACTGACTGACACTTTGACTCGCGTCGGACGAACAGCGCGACTTCCCCATGTACCCGCGGCCCGACAACCTGCAGCACCTCGTGCCGACGCTCGACCAGGACGGCGTGGACCTGCTGGAGCAGATGCTGCAGTACGACCCGGCCAAGCGCATCACGGCCGCCGACGCCATGAACCACCCGTACTTCAACGACCTGGCGCCGACGCTCGCCGAGCCCAACTAAAGGATCTAACAGCGGTCTGTGGCTAGCGTCGGAGCGATGGCGGCGCGCTGACTGGAGAGGAGACTGGCGGCAGGAAGGCAATCGAGAGCGATCGAGGCGGGGGTATAACGTTCGTGGACGGTGGTGGGGATTTTGGCTGTGAGTGTGCACGTGCGTGTTGTCGAGCATAATGTGGATAGAAAACAAGGTTTGTTCACGCTACATGCTGCTGCGCGCATTCTCGCCCCGTTTATTTATACCGGCGGCGCGAGTGATATCTTGGTGACGAGTCAGGCACCCACTCCCACGACGCCGGCTTCGTAACGCGACGATTCCCCCACTCAACACTCACATCCAGCGTCG
The DNA here is from genome assembly GCA_023338115.1 of Phytopythium boreale. Classification (NCBI taxonomy): domain Eukaryota; phylum Oomycota; class Peronosporomycetes; order Pythiales; family Pythiaceae; genus Phytopythium; species Phytopythium boreale. Next base: position 141,706 of record JAADYG010000001.1, read on the forward strand.
TGCCGCCTCACTTCGATACGGACATGGCGACAGGTAGGAGGAGGAGGACATGCCGCCATGGGCCGGGCCTCGCCGGTCTTCTGCTTGCGGTGGCGGCGGTTCTCCGAGCGTCCGAGGCCGTTGCGGCCGTGTCTTCCCTCGGTCCTCCCCATCTCGACCGCGGCTCTGACGCGCAGTGTGTCCACCTCGCTCCACGCATCTTAACAACGCAGCAGAAGCAGCTTCTGTGTTCGTCAGGGCGCTCAGACATCGGAGAGACAGGCGGTGGGGACGCCTACGACGAGGATCTCGATGAGGGCGAGGGCGACCTGACGCTGCCCGCAAAGTGCGCGGCGCTGGCGCTGGAGACCCGCACGACGCAGCCGTTTGCGACGAAACGCGAGAACAAGAGCGTCCTGCCCCACGTTCTCGATCTGTGCGCGGGCGCTCGCGATTTGGAGCCCGTGAGCTGCTGGCTCCAGTTCCCGACGCACCAGCGCCACCACCAGGTGACGACTGACGCGTACTCGACGTCGCCGTTCATCGATGTGTGCCGGTCGGCGCAGGACGCAGCGCCAGCCAAGTGCTTCCAGGTGTGGCTGCGCTCGAGCGCGTTCCTGCTTGCCCGATACGCCCTCGATGCGCAGCCGACGGCGATTCGCGTGTGCCGATCCCTGCGGACGCACATGATGAGCGAGTTTGCTGTCTGCGTGAAGAAGGGCGTGCGTCTTGTGGGCGCTGCCGCCGCCTTCCCGCTCTGCCAATTCGTTGTGCCAGGCGGCGAGGTGGACGGCCAAGCCACTGCTAGCAACCGCCGAGCGGTTGTCGACTGCGCACGGACTCTGGCAAGGCAGCGACTGCCGGCTTTAGCCATCGCTGATGCCTGTGCAAGAGCGACGTCTTCGCTAGGACTATCCGCTGCGCTTGACGCGAGACAAGAGACCACGATTCGGCCGGAAGCGTGCATGCTTGAGGTGCAGCGCTCGCTCACGCAGTGGATGGACGCGACGCTCTTTGGAACACTGTGCGACCGAGCGATCCAAGGAGCAACCGCTCCAGTCGAATGTGCCAGCATGCTGAAACAGGACGCTCACCGTCGCCTCGACTCGTTGTCTTCCACATCATCGACGTCCCAAACCCAGCGGCGACGCCAATTGTCCGAGTTTGTGGCGCGAATGTGTCGAGGCGCCGTCAACGCGAGCGCTGTGGGCGCGTGCGTCCAGTTACTCCCGTCGAAAACGCTGTCCGTGGCCCAGGCCGAGCGTCTTTGCTCCGCAGCGGTCATCACTCGCAGTGGTGGTCCAAATGATGCCAGCGACGGCAACTTGTTCCCCGCGCAGTGCGTGGCGCGCGCCAATCCGATGCTGGCGATGATGGCGCGCCAGCGGCAGCACCAGCGAGCCCACCTGGCCAAAGATGACAATGAGAGCGATAGCGCCGCACTGATGATCCGCCTGTGTGAGAAGGCCACGTCCCTCGCGCCGAGTGAATGCCTCGCGTCCACGCAGTTCGACCGGCGGCTCAGCACCGAGCTAGTTGTCGCGCTGTGCGCACGCGCGAGCTCCGATGCGCCGCAGCGAAATCTCCGCCGGCTTCAGCAGCAGATCTCGTCCAACCGACTGACAGTCGAGGACGCAGTGGCGTTGTGCAGCGATAGTGACACCACTGAGCGCCCGAATCGAGCCGCCGACTGCGCCGAACGCGCGTTGCGCGAGCTTGGGGCGCATGTGCCTGGCACTTCCGAGCTTGTGACTGACTTGTGCGCCCAAGCGACGAGCGCTGCACCGGCCGAGTGCTTCCGCCAAGCGCCATCAATCTACTCTCCAACGGAGAAAGTAGCGCTGTGTCGACAGGCCAACTCCACCGATCCGGCACGCTGTGCTTCCCAGCACCTCAAGCGACTATCGACCAGCCCTCAGGACCATCAACACCAAATCGACTTGTGCCGCGGCGCGACGTCGCAGTCCCCGGCGCAGTGCGCGAAGGAGGCTCCGTACGGGATGAGTGCGAGGGAGATTGTGCTGCTATGTAGACGAGCGACAAGTGCCATGCCCGCTATCTGCGCTCGAGCCATCTCCCCATCGCTTCGCCTCCCGCCCGAGGCTGCCGCTCGAGTGTGTTCCCAGGCCGCATCGACGCTACCGGCGCGCTGTCTGAGCCAAGAGGCGTCCGTGTTGCTTCGCCGGTCGGAGCCGATCACCGGTGGCGTCATCCACCGCTGTAGAGCCGCGCGCGCTGAGCTCGTATCACTTGAAATTACACACGTTGCGTACACCTGCGAGCAGCTGCGCGTGAACTGCCCGCTGTCGCTCACGCTGCGAGCGTTCGACCAGTTTAGCGACGAAATGCCCGCGCTGAGTGCCGGATACCTCCATGCATCGGCCGAGTACGAGGCGTCTTTATATGACGAGAACGTTCTTAGCGATGGAATCGGGAACGCATCGATCCCGACGCGGTGGCCACTGCATTCGTCGACTACTTCGCGCCACCCGCCACTCTCGGGACGCACGGTCGTGCCGATCGTGAACAGCACGGCAGTGTTTAGCGACCTGCAGTTCTCTTCGCCCGGCCGGTTCACGCTCACGTTCCGTGTGCTCCCGAACGGACCAGAGAAGATCGCGTGGATCCGTATCCATCCCGATGTCGAGGCGGACTCGCTGGTGCACCGCTGCCACGCGCTTTTCCTCGATCAGTTCCAGTGCGCGACCAATAAAGACGCCAGCAGCGAGCAGCAGTACCTGAAGCTGCCACGTCAACTCTTCTTCCAAGCCGCTGACTGCCACCAGCACTGGGCAGCAACCACCGGCGGCCTCGCACCGCTTCCAGCCTCTCGACAGCTCCTGTTCTCCATGCCGCGCGCCGTCTACGACTTCCTAATGTGCGCCTGTGGCATCCGGACGCGTGCACCAGTCACAGAGCCCTTACTCACCTATGCTTGATGTCTATGTATGCGTGCTGCAGCCACACGGACGTGCCGCGGTCGGACATGAGCAGTTGGGAGCGGCTGGGCGTCGCAGTCGGCGCGAACCGCAGCGCCGTGCGCCGCGCGTACCACCGGCGCTCGCTCGAGTGGCACCCGGACAAGTGGCGCGCCGTGGACCTGCTGCCCGCCTGGCGCCGCGAGCTCGACGGCGTCTACGCGCTCGTCACGCAGGCGTACGCCGAGCTCCTTGCGTCCTCCCATTAGGTTTTTGGGGCGTCCATCCCATCATTGACGAGAGGGGTCTGATCGGACCTTGGCAACCTTTGCAAACTTCAACGTTACCCTAAAATAAGGTGAGCTACATGAACTTTACATAGTTTGAGCGAATGAAGTGGTGCTCTCCTGCGTCGACGGTGACGACGTGGCGAGGGCTCTTCCCTAGACTAGGACGATTGTTAAACGGCAAATTGAGGCAGTTGCCTAGTTTAACGTACACGATACGTCGTTTCGAAGCGAAGAACCTGACGTCGCCAGATCTGCGGGCGCAATCGCCGGGATAGCATCGGACAGCACCGCCGACGGACCTTCGACGTCTGGACGCGGGAAGAGCACAGCGCGTACAGGGGACATTCCTGAGCGCTCCGTGACCACAGCAGAGCAGCACGAGCGTGGAGACGACCGGACCGCGGCGGAGTGAGCGCTGGAGACCCAGCGGCTGAGGAGAAACAAGCGCGAAGACCCAGCAGGAGACAAGCGAGCATGATGGACGGCGTGTTGAGCATCCTGCGGGGCATCCGCAACGGCTCGTACTACGGGACCAAGGTCCGCGCGCCCCATGGTGCGTCTCCGTCCTTGACTACCGCATGAGGACGTGTTTGTCATCCCCGTTGACACATTGATCGTGACGTTTGCTTGTCGACAGCGTTCGTGATGCTGTTCCTGTTCCACAACGGGACGCTGCGCGAGAAGCTGCGCGGCGTGGTGCGGCTGACGTTCGAGCACAGCAAGAACCTGGCGCTGTTCGTGGGCGTGTACAAGGCGGTGCTGGCGCTGCTGCGGCAGAACGAGCTGTCGCTGCCGGGCCACAGTGTGTCGGCCATCGTGGGCAAGCCCGCGCGCCACTGGCACGCGGCGGTGGCCGGCGGCGTCGGCGGCTACCTCGTCTGGGGCCGCTACTCGAGCGTGAACTTCCAGATCGTCATGTACCTTCTGTCGCGCGTGGTCATCAGCGTCGCGCGCGTGCTGGCGGCCAAGGGGTACGCGCCGTTCGCACAGCACAAGTTCCAGCACGTGTACCCGCTGCTCGCGGCCGGCGTGTGGGCCAGTGTCATGTGGCTGTTCGAGAACGAGCCGGCCACGCTGCACCCGTCGCTGCGCCGCAGCATGGAGTTCCTGTACGACGAGTCGTGCCACTGGAAGGACGGACTCGTCGAGTTTCTGCCGTCGCCCGCCACCGCCGCCGTGCTGCTGCTCACCTGGATGCATGTCTAACAGCGAGGTCGGAGCAAGGGGAGGAGGCTGCTTTACTATTAGAAGCGAGTGAGCGGTACGTTCGCACATCGCTATCAGGCACGACGCGGCCACGATGCGAGCCTAATCAACATGATGTAACAGCAACGTGATGCATTGAAACACTTGGAACGCGTTTCCGATAACGCCAAGCCCTCGTTCGCGCGTGTTCTTCAAGCCAGGCGGCGCACCGGCTCACTTGATCACACGCACAACACGCGGCGGAACCCAGCAGGACGAGCGAGGACAGCCGCGCATATCTGTATGGACCACCACCGAGACGATATGGAATCCCATCGAACACGAACATGCGTCGCCGCCTTGCTTTGCTGCCGCTAGCGCCGCCTCGGCGCTCGCGCCGTTGGCGCAGCTGCCTGACAGACCTGGCGCAGCAGTGAGGCGCGCGTGGCGCTGCGCCGCGAAGGACCAAAACGAAAAGACAGACGCGTGCTGCACGTACCGGCAGCTCGCACGAGCGAACGGGAGGTGGACAATCGCCCATTCAGCGGCAGATCGACCGACTGAAGCTCAACGGCGCCTTGAGACGCTCCGCATCGGGCGGAGAATGGGGCCACCAGTTCCCCCGTTGGCTGATGACGAAAGGCGGCGGCGCAAAGCCACGGGTGCCACAAAGACGGCGAGTTCAATGACCGGCGCCGTCGACTAAAGAACGCGGGCGAAGGTTCGCGCCGGCGGAGGAGCTCCTCAGTGGGTACCGTACGGTGCAACGCGCCTGTACAGATTAGATGTACACCGATAACTATGTATCAGAGATCGCCAAGCGCCTCCGAGCACCTCTTGCTCGCCGTCCATGAAGGGTGCAGGGTGGAGGAGGCGATGTCCGCTGAGGTGTACGCAATGTCACCGGGCGGTATGTCACTTGGTTTCACTATGGTCTGGCGCCATAGACCGCGCGCCCCGCCGCGTGTGGGACGCCGTGTCGGGTGGCGGGCGGCGCGTCAACGGGCGCGTTGGTCCAAAGCGCTGGGCCAGTCGGCGCCAGAGACACACGGCGCGCCGTCGTCAGTCAACTCACGTGACTCAGTGGACCGCGGTTCGTCCGGCAAGAAGAACCGCCATCGCCAGCCCATACGAAAGTCGCGACTTGCGTAAAGACGTGCGGCCCTCTCGCCCCCTCCCCCTCGCACTGTTGCGGCGCAGCAGGTGTAGGCACGCAGGCAACCAGGACCGGTGGGTGGGTGGCTGGGCTGCGGCTTTATAATAAGAAAGCTCCCCGTTTCTCAACGCGCACTGAAGCCTCCGAGCTCCGAGAGTCTCTCGGACCGAGAGAGACGCCCGGGTGGGACACGTTGACGGACGGACATTGAGGTGCAGCCCGCAGCTGAACGTGGGAATGTGAGGGGGCGGGGAGGGGCGGCCGGCCATCGGAACAGGCCGGAAGGAAGGGGACGCAGCTCCTCCCCCTCGGATTGAATCCCACGCGCGGCGTTAAACCCGCGCGCAGCAATTGACATGTGCGTTTGCTTCGTCGACAAGTGCGACCATCCACAGTGTGGGTATTGTACCGTACGGTCTTGGCAGGTTCAGGAATGGAAGGGCGCTGTTTATCGACGCACGCAGTACTCTTCATGAGTTTTAGTGCGCGTTTTACACCCACGTCCGGTGCGACAGCATACGAAAACGGAATGAACGACAGTTATGTAAAGAATTAGGGTATGTTTAGTCGAATGTGTGACGATAGAGTTCAGAATTAGACACGGTTTAGTCTATTCGAAACGAGTCGTTTCGCTGCTCATTGCTGCCGAATTGAAACGACACTATTGGCGGATTGGTCATGCAGAACTACGAATTAAACACAGGATAAGAAAGAATAAGAGGCATTTTGGAAAGGTTTAAGCGGCGTGGCGAGTTTGGCGTCATCCACGGTAGGGCGCCTGTAACCTGCGGCTGTATCGAGCTGTCACGCATCGTACGTACAACAGTGTCGCGCACTGTACTCTCTCTCCGATTACGACGCGGGGTGTACGTGCGGGTCAAACATGTCGCGGATATTCCACAGTTTGAGACACTTTCTTCTGCACACTTCGCTCGCTCAAATTCCGTTTTCCCAACAACTTGTGTGTCGGAGAGGTATTTTACCATTTCTTATTTTCTCTCGGGGGTTACCGATACAAACTTCAAGTGATCACCGCGGTTGCACCTTCACAAAAAGAAGAAAAACACGTAAAAAAGCTCAAAATTTTCCGCAGATCGAGAGGATGGACTATGGGGCGGCTGCACCGCCTCACTGCGCCCCAGTATACCCATACGCACACCGTGTACGCCGCTGTTACACAACAGCAAACGGGCCGCCACAAAGAGCGGCACCAATCTGCGACGCCCTCGGTTTCTCTGCTTGCTAGCCACAGTCCCTCCTTCATTAATCCTCGACGGTGTATAACGCCCCCTCGGACCGAAAGGTTGAAGCATGTCACGAACGAATCAAAGATAGGCCCTATCCCGCGATTTCCGACCTTTTATTCGCTGAATCTCCCCTCCGAAATGCAACTACAACGTCAAAAGACTGATTTTGATTGGTCAAATTTCGCGTTTGTGCCAGAAAAGACGCAGCGCTCTTGATGGACGCAGAGTTTCGTCGCATGAGGTACTTTCTTTTTTCCGCTCATTCCGTGATCCCTGCGAAAACCGATTGTGGACAGGAAGGAGGGGCCGCCGCTGTTCAGTAACGTCCCCCGCGAATAAAAAATAAAATACTTACACCACACAGTGTACCGGTACCGAGATGCCCCGATACGAGAAATAAAATACCTCAGCCGCCCCCACTCAAAAGCGAAAAAAAGCTAACATACCGTGGGCGCACTTTGGGAAAAACGGACAAGGGTCGAGAACAGGACGAGGTGTGCGGGTCCGCAAGCCAATTTTGCCTTGCCATCCCACCCCACCACGCCGTGTAATACTGTATTTTACAGGCGGCGCCGCGGACGGTAAGCTTCCGCCCCGCCCGCAGGTTCTCCAGTGCAAAATTACCGGAATGGGCAACAGCACGAGCTTCCCAATGCACCTTGCGCTGCCGCCGCCCCCGCCCCCGCCGCGCTCGCCGGGCACGCCCTCGGCCGCGACGCGCGCGTCCCTGAGCGGGCGGGAGTCGCACGGCAGCCACGGCCACGCGGTGCGCGTCGTGCACGTGCCGCCGCCGCCCCCGCCGCCATTCCACGCGGCCGAGAGCGCGGACAGCGACGACGACGTGGACGCGGTCATCGGATGGAATAGCACTAGGATCAATAGTTTTAATAGCACAAGGAGGAACAGCAGCGGCGCGGCCGCCACGCCTGCCGCCGACGCATCGACCGCCGAGCGCGCGGCGGACGCGGCCGCGAGTAGCAGCAGCAAGGGCCATGCGCTGTCGGACATGACGGTCTCGTCCTCTACGAGCGGCGGGAACGATGAGGACGACGGCTCGGGCGGCGAGAAGAACGTTCTACAGACACAGGAACAGGCGCAGGGCCCGCTGCTGGAGGCCGAGGACGGGCGAGTGCGCAGCAGCATCAAGACCATCCCGCGCATGCGAAGGAGCCGCCGGGAGCGCAGCCACAGCAGCAGCAGCAGCAGCGGATTCAGCGCCAGCGACGACGACGTGGGCTGCCACACGTGCAGCAGCAACAGCATCCGGCTCGCCATGTCGCGATTACTGGACGACGCGGCCGGCCTGCCGCCCCCGCCGTCCCCGCCGTCCCCTCCGTCCCCGTCGTCCATGTCGGACACGGGCCCGACGTCGCTGCGCCGCCAATTGTCCCAGTCGTTCATCAAGGAGCCGTCGTCCGCGGCCGCGCTGTTCAAGCACCTGGCCTGTCTGCAGTGGAAGAGCTTCGTCCCGGGGATGCGGAGGCACTCCAACGACGAGGACGAGGACGACGAGGACGGGCTGCGCTCGCGGATGGGCATGCCCGCCCGCGTGCGGACCGAGAGCAGCTACCAGAGCCCCGGGAATCGGAGGCGCCGCCGCCAGCACCGCGCGTACACGAGCAGCTTCGCCGACGGCATGGGCAGCCTGGACACCCTGAGCAACGGCCACTACCTGGACCACCACCTGGACGCGACCTCGGACCTGGAGCACGAGGACGAGGACGAGGACGACGAGTGCGAGGACAGCGGCCCTTTCGACGACAAGTACGTCGTGGAGCAGAAGCACCGCGCGTTCTGGGAGCTCGTCATGCGGCTGCTCAACCAGAATGACGTGGTGCTCATGGTGCGGTACGTGCTCGAGTTCCTGCGCGAGCACCTCGAGTCGAACGCCTGCGCGGTCTTCCTGGTCGACCAGAACACGCAGGAGCTGTCGCGGATCACGCGCGGACAGACGTCGCTGTCGGGCATCGCGCCCCGGCGCGGCATCGTCGGCAGGACGCTCAAGAAGCGCGTGCCGTTCTGCAAGCCCGACTTCCGCGACGAGAACCAATACGACGCCGAGGTCGACCTGCTGCAGGAGTTCCCGGGCCAGAAACTCTTCTCGGTGCCGCTGAGCGAGAACGACGTGGTGTACGCCATCATCCAGACCACGACGAGCCGCGCGACGTCCCGCCCCGACATTGACGACCTGTACATTAAGCTGCTCACGTGGCTCGGGCCGATCCTGAGCTCGTGCATGCGCAACTGCATCGAGTTCCACGACGTGATGCTATCCGAGCGCACGCAGAAGGCGCTGCTGCACATCATCAGCTCGTCTGACACGGAGGACACGGTGCTGAACCTGGTCGAGGGCGTGATTGTCGGCGCGTGCCACATCACCAAGGCCGAGCGCGTGTCGCTCTTCATGGTGGACTGGGAGACGGAGGAGCTCTGGTCCCTCTCGACGTCCTACCACGACGAGAAGCTGCGCGTGCCGCTTAACTCGAGCATCCTGGGGCTGGCCGCAAAGTCCCAGACGACACTGAACGTGTGCGACCCCTCGAACGACGCGCGCTTCAACCCGGCGACCGACCGGAGGCGCGGCATCCGCGTGCAACGCGCGCTGTACGTGCCCGTGGGCATCCAGCAGGCCGAGTCGGGCAAGAGCACGCGCCCGCTGGCTGTGCTCGAGATCATCAACAAGGAGGACGGCGCCGAGTTCACGTTCGACGACGAGTGCGCCTTCGAGGCGTTCGCGTGCGAGGTCGCGGTCATCCTGCGCCGTCGCAGCACCGAGATCGCGTACATGAAGCTGCTGGCCGACACGCTGGCGGAGCAGGTGCTGGCGCAGCGCGCGACGTCCCAGGTGGACCTGCTGGACGTGTACACGTCGTACTCGTACTCGTCGACGGCGCGCGCCGACACGATCGACCGCGTGGCGGCCAGCTCCATGGTGATGGGTGGCAACGAGAGCATGCGTAACGCGACGCTGGCGACGCTGGCGGCGAGCACGAGCAGCAGCAACAATACCTTGTCGACGAATGTGGGCTGCACTTGCGGTCGCTCCGGAGGCAGTCCGCACACGATGGCCAAGACGCAGCAGCAGCGCTCGGGACGGCTCAAGTACGACTTCCACAGCCGGCCGGAGAACTCTCTGTTCAGCGCCGTCGCGGCGGATGCCAAGTTCTTCTCGTGGGAGTTCAACGTGTTCAACGTGGACAGCGACCTGTTGCCGCAGCTGCTTGAGGGCATGTACCTGGACTTCAAGGTGGACGAGATCCTCAAGACGAGCAAGTACGCGATCCAGAACTTCATCGTGGCCATGAAGAGTCACTACCACCCGAACCCGTTCCACAACTTCCTGCACGCCTTCTCGGTCGTGCACGCGTCCTATCTGCTGCTCGCGACCACGAGCGCGGCGCAGATGCTGCAGCCGCTGGACATTGCGTCCTGCTTGATCGCGGCGCTCGGCCACGACGTGGACCATCCAGGCCACACGAACGGGTTCGAGATCGTCTCGGGCTCGCAGCTCGCGCTCCTGTACAGCGACGAGTCGGTGCTAGAGCGCCACCACGCGTACACGACGTTCCGGCTGATCGCCAAGGAGAAGAACGCCAACATTTTGCAGAACCTGTCGCCCGCCGACTTCCGCCAGGTGCGCAAGTTTATCATCACGGCCATCCTGGGCACGGACATGGCCAACCACTTCAAGTTCTGCGAGGCGCTCGAGAAGACGCTGCGGCCAGCGGCGCACCACTTGGACACGAACGCGATCTCGACCGTCAAGCGCGACCCGAGCGCGCTGAACCTGGGGGTGCTCGGGTCGGACGGCAAGGCCAAGCAGTCGACGGAGCTCATGTCGGTCCTGCGCGACGCCGTGCTGCCCACGGACGGAGTGAGCACTCCGCGTAGTAGCGGTGTGCCGTCGTCGGCGTCGTCGGCGTCGAGCTCGGCGCCCAGCTCGATGCACAAGCTGCCGCTGCGCAACTCGTCCTGCCGCCGCGAGACGGCGTGCGGCTGGGCGTACAACGGCACGCTGGACGACCGCCTGTTCCTGGTCAAGGCGCTGGTGCACACGAGCGACTTGTCTGGACAGGTGTACCCGACGCACGTGGCGCTCAAGTGGAGCAATATGATCTCGAAGGAGTTTGCGTACCAGGCCCTGCTGGAGCAGGCCGAGGGGCTGCCGATCTCGTACAAGCACATCGACGACCCGCTGGAGATGGTCGTCAGCCAGCTCTTCTTCGCGCAAAAGATCGTCTCGCCGCTCTGGGACCTCATGTACCTCATGTTCCCCGAGCTCGACGTCTGCGTGCGGAACCTCGCGACCAACGTGCGCCACTACGAGCACGAGCTGGAGCGGCTCAAACTGCTGCGGGAGCAGGAGGGCGAGGACGACGATGAGCAATCGCTCCTGTCGTCCAGCTACCGCGACTCGATGTCGTCGTGCGGCGACGAGGGCGACGGTCTGGCGGTGCCTGGCCTGGCCAAGCATAACCCGGCGCAATTCAGCTCGTTCCGCGCCATCCCCGAGGACGAGGAGGACGGCGGCGGCCGGCCGTCGCACGAAGCCATGCCCGAGCTGGTCGAGGAGGATGTGCGCAGCAGCGGCGATGAGCACCCGCCGGTCGTGCGCAGGGTCTTGTCGTCGGTGCTCAGCGCGAATGGCTCGCGCAAGTCGCTCCGGTCGCGCGACCTGTCGGAAGACAGCTCGTGCTCGAGCGGCAGCTCGAGCTCGGAGCCGGACGAGGTGTTTGACGTCGACCTCGAGCCGTTTGGCCTCAAATGACGGCGCTGGTTGGTTGGTTGACGTTCGTGTGCGTTCACGTGTGAAGACGCGTTGAGGAGGAGAAGGAGGAGGGAGGAGATATACAGGAGGAGAAGGAGGAGGTTGCGGGCCGTCATGCCCGCGTTATTTAGCTAAACGCACGTAATCTAACAAGCGATTCATGACCAGGTGCGGTGCTGTACACATCTCTCGTCACCTTCCCGTTCATACATAGCATTGCAGCCACACGGTGACGGACACGACACTGTCAATGGAGCGCGGCGGACGCGTGCAAGCAGCGCAGGCAACGCCGCGTCTTGGCGTCGAAGTCGCCCGAGCAGAAGAAGCTGCCGCACGTCTCACACTCGAGCGCGTGCGTGAAGAAGGCAAACACGGCGTGGCACCCGGGCGAGTTGCAGTACCAGCGCGGCCGGTCGGGGAACTGCAGCCCCAGGGCGGGCTCGCCGCGTCGGCGCCGCTCACCGCCCTTGCCAGCATCGCCTTCTTCCTCCATCGAGTAGGCGGTGCGGACGCTGCCGGCGAGGCTCGAGGCGGACGGCGAGAGCAGCGACACGTTCCGCAGCCAGTCCGACAGACGCAGTCCGTGGTCACGGCCTAATGGGCTGGCGCCACTGCTTGTCGACGGCGACCGCGGCGTCGGCATCGACTCGAGCGTGGACGGAGAGCTGACGAACACGATGGAGGACGACTCGGAGGTCGTGCGCGTCATGCCCGTCTCGCTGTCGGACGTCGTGGCCGCGTTGTTCGCCTCACAAGCGTCGGAGGACGGGTACCTGCCGTCCTCACCGTCAACGGAGCTGTCCTGGCACTGGTTACTGTGCTGGCCGCTCTCCTCTGCTAGGATGGCCGCGAGCGCCTTGCTCGGCGAGAATCTCCTCGCTCGGCGCCGCCAGAACTCGCTCGGGCACTGGTGCGTGTCGATGCAGAGCGCGTGCTGGCGGCAGCAGTACTTGAACTTGCACCGCGCGCACGTGTCGCTCTCGAACGCAAGCTTGTCGAACCGCGTGTTGCAGCACAGACACACCTCTTCCTCGAGCACAAGCCACGCCGCCGTCGTGTCTCGGAACCGCCAGTTGCGCGCCGTCTCGAGCGGCGTGAGACCCTCGAGGCTGCCGCTCCACACTCCGCCGAGCTTCGAGTCGTCCGCGCCGTACGCGAGCAGCAGGCGCACCATGTCGGGCTCGTTCCGGACGACGCTGAAGTGCAGCGGCGTGAGGCTCGTGTCGTCCGAGTTGTCCACGTCGGCGCCGCAGCACTCGATCGCAAAGCACGCGATCGAGGCGCGGCCGTACCAAATCGCAAAGTGCAGAATCTCGTTCGCCAGCACGCGGCAGTGCGGCACGAGCGGTCGTCGGCGCACAAACTGCTCCCACAGCTGCCGCACGACGAAGAAATTGCCTGAGCGAACCCCCTCGGCGAGTTCAGGCGGCAGCGTGCGGTGAAGATCAAACGACCGCGGCGGGGTCGACACCGAGCTCGTGCTGCTGCTGCTGCTGCTCACGGTGAGAATCGACGACGACGTGCTCTGCAGGCACAACCTCCGCGAAATGGTCGCGGCGGTGTCTTCGTCGCTCGCGGGGTGGTTGGGTGGGAACTCGAGCGCCTGAATCACGACCTGGTACGGATCCATCTGCCGCACCCACGGCTTGAACTCGCGCAGGAAGTCCTCGAACGTCATGCACATGAGCTTGGCCTCCAGCAACTGCATCCCACAGAGAGACGTTAGACGACGTCGTTCACAATGATGTAGGTCGGGAGCTGTACGCTCCCTCACCTTTAGAATGGCGAGTCCCGTGCGCAGGAAAATGTCGGGCACGCCGACGAAGAACATGTCGAACACGGCGCAGGCCAGGTCGAGCTTGGTTGATAGCGAGAACTGCGTGTGGGGGGACGACGGAGATACGTGACGTCAGTGAACAGTGTCAACAGGACTGTAAGGTGAGCGCCACACGCACCAGCGTCGTGAACCACTCGATGCCGAACATCGGGATCGAGAAGCCCTGCGCGTCCATGTGCTTGAACAGGTCCGGCAGCGAGCGGCGGAACATGAGCTCGAACTGGCGTAGATACTCGTCCAAGAACGTCGAGCTCCGGTGGAAGATCTGCCATTCGTTCGCGATATAATGGTTAGTCTAGGGTTCTCTCTGCCTGTTGGTTCAACTACAGCAACAACGCACCCTCGCAAAGTGCCGCTTGCGCAATAAATACAGGAAGAGCGCGTACGCGTCGGCCTCCTCGAGGCCCTCGACGAGGAACAGCGCCGCGATGAAGTTCATGCCCTGGCAGTAGCCGTCCTCGGCCTCGGCGATCGCGTTCAGCACGCGCAGCAGCGCGCCGTGCTGCGCCTCCAGGTCGCAGTCCGGCAGCTTGTTGCGCTCAAAGATGCTGAACGTGCGCGTCACGTCCCGCTGGATCGTCCCCGAGCGCGCGTACTCGCCGCGTGCAATCTATCAGCGCGTGTCAAGATGTCAGGGCGTGTTAAACACACCACATCCATCGTTCCGATCTCAACAAGCGCGCGCGTACCAAGTGGTAGATCTCGCGGTGGCGGCCCACAAAGTCGCCCGGGAGCGCGCGCATCCGCATCCAGTCGACACCGTCGGTAAGCGAGATGAGCAGCGCGCGCTCGCCCTCGCGCGGAAAGTTAAACTGCCGCACCACGTTGCGCCAGAACCCGGCCCTCCGCCGGCCGCCGCTCATCGTCACGGGCTCCATACCGGCGGAAACGCCGCCACTCCCGCTGCTCATACCTTCTTCTGCTCGTCTCCTGAGGCCGATCTGGCCTCTGCGCTATCGGAACTCCGAGAGGAACTGCAGGAGTAACACGCCGCACGTCGACACCTTGGATCAATCTGAGCCCAAAGGTTACCTTTGGGAACGAACTGCGTGCAAAGCGTCCAGCGCGGGGCGGAAACGACTTCAACCCACTGCGTTAGGCGGGCAAGCGCGTGCGGTACGACGGTGAACTGTTGCGAGGCTCACGCGGCTGTAGGACGCGCGCAGTGACGCCGCAAAGGCCGCCGCTTCAAGGGGAGGAGCGCCGTTCCTTCTGCGCTTTCTCGCCCTGTGCGTCGTTTCGACCGACTTGAGCGCCATGTTGCACGCGAGAAACCAGAAGAAACTTGAGTTTCAGCCAATCCGATTGCTAGTAAACGTTCCTGGGTATACTTTTAGCGAATCAACGCGTTGATGTGCGATCTTTTGGCGTAGCGCAGCATTCTGATTCGCTGAAATGTCGCGATGATTCTGGAACGACCCAGAGTCGACTCCCACCTCACGATCTGAGTCGATGACGATTGTGGAGCGCGCCACCTGACGCGCCACACGGTCATGTGGGCCCCACGTTGAGCTGTTGATGCGGATCGTGGGGAGCTGAGAACACGGAGGGGATAACTCCGACTGCTTGCCGCATCATCGGGTCGAAATGGCGGGCGAGTCGACGGCGGCGGGCGGCGAGCCGGCGGCGGCGGACGCGCCGCCCAAGAAGCTGCAGCTGAAGCCGCAGGTGGTGCGCATCGAAGTGCTGGGCGACGAGAAGGTGGGCAAGACGTCGCTCATCTGCTCGCTCGTGTCGCGCCACTTCAGCGAGAAGGTGCCCTCGGTGCTGCTCAACGTGCAGATCCCGGCCGAGGAGAGCGACGAGAACGTCATCATCTCCATCACCGACACCTCCTGTGCGTTCGCAAGTACTGTTAGTACGTGTGCTTGGCTCGCGTCTGACCGGGAATTGGGATATGTACAACAGCGCGCGTGTCGGACCTGATGCGCGTGACGAACGCGGTCAAGCGCAGCGACGCCATCCTGCTCGTGTACGATGTGACGCGGCCCGAGACGTTCCAGCGGCTGCGCCGCTGGCTGGACTACATCGCGAGGAACAAGGAGGTGCCCGTGGTGCTCGTGGCCAACAAGGTGGACATCAACACGGTCTCCTCCACCACGGACGCCGCCTACGCCAGCCAGGCGCGCCACCTCATCAGCACCTACCCGGTACGTCGCGCTGTCGCCTTTTCTACCCACTGACGAGCCCTGGAAGCTCACTGTGTGATCCCGTGCCCTAGTTCGTGGTCTCGCGCGTCGAGTGCTCGGCCAAGAACTTCACGCAGGTCGCGCAGGCCTTCTTCCTCGCGCAAAAGGCGGTGCTCTACCCCATCGCGCCGCTCTACAACGAGAAGAAGCGCGTACGCTCCGCCACCCTGTGACTATATTCTTGGAGCGACTCGTAACAATTGCGCTTGCTGCTGTCGGACAGGAGGTGGAGCCCAAGTGCCTCAAGGCCATCAAGCGCGCGTTCCGGCTGTACAACCGGGACCGCAGTGGGCTGCTGAGCCGCGAGGAGCTGAACGAGTATCAGCACGACTGCTTCGGCATGCGGCTGCTGGCGACCGAGATGGACACCATGATGGAGTTCCTGGCGTCGGCCGTGCCCGACGGCGTGTCCCCGACGGGCAGCGGCGTCTACCTGGACGGCTTTATCTTTTTGTGGAAACTATTTATCGACCGGAACCGGCCCGAGTCGTGCTGGCAGGTGCTGCGCACGCTGGGCTACAACAACGAGCTGCACCTGGAGATCCCGCCGGAGCGCCTGGCGCTGCCGCCCGTCGACGAGGACCAGTCGGCGCAGCTCACGACGCAGGCCGTCGAGTTCCTGACCAACCTGTTCCACCAGTTCGACCGCGACAAGGACAGCAAGCTGGCCGACGACGAGATCGACGAGGTCTTCTCCATCTGCGAGGACACGGACGCGCCCTGGCTCACGTGCTCGCCCATCGCGGTGCCGCTGCTGTACGAGACGTCGCTCGTCGACGGCCGGCGCGTGCTGCCGCTCTCCTCGTGGCTCGCCTGCTGGAGCTTCGTCGCGCAGGAGAACCCGCAGCGGCTGCTCGAGACGCTCTTCTACCTCGGATACAACGACAAGGCCTTCCCCGCCGTCGAGATCGTCCGGTACGTGGTCCTGACCGCATCTATACTAGACGGTGTGGCAATCACTGATCGATGGTGGTGATGGCTCGACAGGAGCCGAAGCCTGACGCGCAAGGCCACCCGGATCGAGCGCAACGTGGTCACGTGCTACATCGTGGGCAAGCCCAACGGGGCCAAGGAGCGGGTCGTGAACGCGTTCGTGGGCCGCAAGAGCGCCGCGCCGATGGCCGACGAGGCCGACGAGCAGACGCTGCTGCGCGCCATCGGCGCCGTCGTCGACAAGGACGTGCCGCGCTACCTCTACGTACGTCGTCGTCGTGCGATTGTCGGTGCATGATCATCCGCTTGAAGACTCACTGGTTCAATGGACGGATGGCTACCTCAGATCACGGAGCCGCTGACGGACGACGAGGTGGAGCAGAAGGCGGACGTGCTGTGCCTGGTGTTCGACCCGGCCGACGCCCAGAGCTACGAGCTGGCCGAGGAGCTGGGCAAGAAGCTGCCGGCGTCCGTGCCGCGCGTCCTGCTGGGGCTCAAGGCGAAGGAGACCAAGGAGCCGGCGGCCGAAGGGGACGGCTCGACCAAGGAGGCGCCGGCCAAGCAGTTCCCGGGCGCGGTCCTGTGCGCGGACGACAAGGGCGTCCAGGAGGCCATGGCGCTGCTGGTCAGCACGGCCCTGCGCCCGTACGTAGCCTGCGGTTGGGGATGAGGACGCTGAGGCTGGACGCTGATGGATGGATGGTTTGTCGTGGTCTGCTGGATGGAGCAGGCCGAAGAACGCGCGGTCCGGCGGTCCGTCGATCTCAGCCAAGGCGGTCGGCGGCGTGGTGATCGCGGCCGCAATCGGCGTGGGCCTGTACATGAACAAGGAGCAGGTCTCTGCGGCCGCCCAGGACCTGGTCGCCAAGCTCCGACGAACGTAGGGCCGTGGCGGGTCGGGCGGCTAATGCAACGCGCGACATGCGGACGGCGCGAAGGAAACCAATCCCCCACCCGAAGTAAACAAAACAAAAAAAACGGAAAGATAAACCAACAATGCGACCAACGGGCCATCAACATGGACGGGGAGTTGGCGCATGAGATCGCGCGGACAAGTGTCGCGTGCGTCAACACGTGCGGAGCCACTTGGGATGGGTAAGCTATCGAGCGGACGGTAAATTACAGAGATTTCCTTTCGATGGCCTCCGTCCGCGGCCGCAGGGACGGATGGGGTGAGCGGACGCTCCGAGGGAGGGTAATTTACCGTTGCATGTTGCAGTTTCTGGTGAAATCTACATGTTACTTTCGGTCTGATTACGCTCGGAAATGCATCGAGTCGGACCGCAGGCCGATTACGCATGCCAGCACTTCTGGTGAGCCGAATGGCTTGGCCGGCCATCTGCCCCCTCTTGTCTCGTCCCCACAGTAATCATGCTGCGGCCGTGGTGGGTTGAACAACACGGTGCGGCCGGGCGGAAAGTAAAATTAACTTCGCAAGAAACGAGAGGAAACGTCGCCCGATGTGATAAGCCACTGGCCGCGGCTGGATTACGCCCTCGCACCAACCACACACACTCATCCGTCCGCAAGTGCTGGCGTAATTTATTCTAAAAAAGTGGTCGACGGGGTGCGACCCTCCCCTGGACCGCACGCGGACGGGTCCATCCATCCGACGCATTTTTGGTTTTGCCTCGTTCCCGTCCAAGCCTCCTCAGATCTCTATCGGGAAAGGACCAGTCACCTCCATGCCCGCCCCTCCCCGCGCGAACCCATTCGGGGCCGCGCCCGCGGCTGCGGATCATCCGCAGCCGTCCGCGTCCGCACTGGGGCTTCGCCGCCGGTCCGCCCCGCTCCGCGTGGACCCGACCGCGGGGGCCCCGGTCCGCACGGACGAGAGCGACGACGAGCGCGAGGACGACGCGCTCGAGCGCATGAGCACGCGCGGGCTGTTCCTGCTGGCCGCGTCCGTCGCGGCCTTCGCGGCCTTCTCGCTCTTCGTGCTCACCGAGTGGACGCACCAGGACGGGCCAGCGCTGTGGGTCCCCGTGGCGCCGGCGGTGCAGCGCGAGGCGCACGCGACCGCGCTCTGGGTGCTCATGCTGGCCGTGCCCCTGACCAGCACGGCCGCGTGGTTCCCCGTGTCCATCTCTCGCCCGACGAGCGGCCAGCTGCGGATCCGCTCGCCCGTCCCGCTCAGCCCCACGGCGGCCTCGTCCTCGCTCGTGTCGACCATCGCGCGCCGCTACCGCCGCAACGGCACCTTCGCAGTGTACCAGAGCGTCGGCTGGGGCCTGTACGCGCTCTTCCTGGCGCTGCTGCTCGCCTGCGCGGCCTCGGACGGCGCCCTGCCGCTCTGCGCGGCCGGCGCGCGCTCCAACCTGGCCGTGCTCGCCTTCATGGCCGAGGTGCTCATGATCTCGTCCGTGCTGACGCTGGAGCGCCGCCGGGACCGCACCAGGCAGCGCAAGGACCGGTTCGTGGTGCAGCTCAACAACTTCAACAACATGCTGCTGCTCGTGGGCGCCGTCACGCTAGCCGTCAGCTCCGAGTACACGCGGCACCACCACGAGGCCGAGCAGGGGACGGGCGCCTACTCGCTGAGCACGGGCGTGGGCTCGCTGCTGCTGTTCGTCACGGCGCTGCTCAACACGTACGGGCTGGGCGGCGTGCTGTCCACCAAGGACGGCTGGCGCTTCTACCAGCCCTTCACGGGCGGCGCGCGCTTCGTGCTCTTCCAGGTCATCTCGTGGACCTGCTTCGGCGCCGGGCTGCTGCTCCAGGGGCTCTACCTCGTCTCGCTCGTGGTCGTCGAGCTCGAGCTGTTCGTGGGCGCCATGCTCGCCGCCGGCGCGCTCTTCCTCACCTCGGAGGTCGTCATGATGATGTCGCTGCTCGTCTTCAAGAAGAGCGAGCCATCAGTCGAGACCGCCACCAAAGCGCCCGTCGCCACCGGGGCCCGCTCGGCCTTCCAGCAGCGGCTGCGGGACTTTGCGGACGAGTGTCTGGGCGTGCTCGTGGTCGGCGGGCTCGCCAACATCCAGTTCATCCCGAACGCGCTCTTCTTCGTTTACTACGCGGCCACGACCAACCTGGGCCCGCTCGAGGTCGCGCTCTACGGCGCCGTGACGACCGTGGTCGAGTTCTTCATGGTCATCTCGCGCTCCATCGCCAGCCACCTGTACAACAAGGACTCGAACTACGGCCAGCGCACCGAGATCAGCAAGTACCACGTCAAGTACGTGCTGCCGACCGTGCTCACGGCCGCCGTGCCCGCCGTCGCCACCTACCGGCACTACATCTACGACATGGACGCCTTGTACGCCGTCGCCTTCCTCACGGCCGCGCTCTACGTGTACGAGTTCACGTACCGCGAGCAGCCGCAGCAGTCGGGCGCGCGCATGCGGCCCGACTGGGTCACGGGCCAGAGCGCGCTCATGAACGTCGTCAAGAAGTACTTCTCGGGCCGCATCCTGAGCCGCGCCGAGCTGGACCCGCGCGCGGCGTACGTGATGGCCTTCCACCCGCACGGCATCATGGCCATCTCGGTCATGTGGCTGCAGTTCAACGACGCCTGGCGCAAGCGCTTCCCCAACGTGTACGCGCACATTTTGACGGCCAGCGTGCTGCACCAGATCCCGCTGGCGCGCGACGTGCTGCAGTTCTTCGGCGGGCGCGAGGTCACGCGCCAGGCGTTCGTGTCGACGCTGCAGGAGAAGGAGAGCGTGCTGGTCGTGCCCGGCGGGCAGGCCGAGATGCTCGAGCAGCAGTCGGCGCGCAAGGAGGTGCGCGTGTACACGCACCACAAGGGCTTCATCCGCGTCGCCATCGAGCAGGGCGCGCCGCTCGTGCCTGTGCTGAGCTTCAAGGAGGGCGAGCTCATGGACAACGTGCGCGCGCCGGCGCTGCAGCGCTGGTTCATCAAGAAGCTTGGCCTCCCCTTCCCGTACTTCCCGTACGGCCGCGGCCTGCTGCCCGTGCCCCGCAAGACGGACGTGGTCGTCGCCGTCGGCTCCCCGCTGCCCGTCAAGCAGATCGCCAGCCCCAGCGCCAAGGACGTCGACCGTGTGCACCGCGAGTACTTTCAGCGGCTGCAGGAGCTCTTCCTAGAGTACAAGGACGAGGCCGGGTGCGCCGACTACAAGCTCGTGCTTATTTAACACCCGCGCAAGAGACCGCTCGTGACGGCCAACATGTATGAATATGCACGAGAATGAGAGACGTACGTTGACTCAACGCGATGCTTTCCGCTTACGACTTGCTCTGTCTACACGTCGAACAGGCTGCCGAGCGCCTGGAAGCGCTCGCGGCGCTGCGCGGCGTCCGGGAACTGCTTCCACGCGCCCTCGACCTTGCCAAGCAGCTTGTTCAGGTCCGGCGGCACCGCGCGCGCGTACTGCTCGGCGTACTGAGGCCAGCTGCCGGGCGGCACGAGCGCCGCGTACGCGAGCAGCACGCAGCCGCGCCACGAGGCCAGACGCGCCTCCCACGCGCGGAAGAGCGCGGCGTCGCTCGGGGCGTCGCACAGCTGCGCCGACACGTCCTGCAGCTGCTCGTACGCGGCCTCGAACGCCGCCTCGCACGAGATGGCGAGGTAGAAAGCCGCGTTGAACGGCGGCAGCGACGCGTTCCAGGCCTCCAGGGCCGTACGCAGCTTGGGCGGCAGCTCGCCCGGGTCCTCGCCGCCCACGGCCGCCGCCTCCTTGGCCGTCGCGCCCGCCACCAGCTTGGGCGCCGCGAACTTCAGCAGGAAGGCGTAGCAGTCCTGCTTGGTTATGGGGATGTAGTCGCTCGCGAGCTTCCCGAGCTGGCATGGAGGGAGAAAGAACAGCATCGTCAGGCGGTCGCGAACGTGTTGGGGTGGTGATAATAGAGCAGCGTCGTACTACTCACCGAGTTAGAGATGGTCACGTTCGCGCGCTTGGCGTCCATGATGGCCTGCAGCATGGCGAGCGACACGGCCTCGTTCTCGCACAGGTAGTGCATGGGCGTGTTCCCGATCTGGTGGGCGCATTTCATAATGTTAGCAACGATGTGACCCCGAGAAGATGGAGGAGAACTGAAGTACGCGAGAGCACACGTTGTTCTTGACGTTGAGGTCCGCCTTGTGCTGGAGCAGCGCCAAGACCATGCCCAGCGACACGGCGCTGTTCTGCAGCAGGTAGTGCGTCGCGCTCGATTGGAACTGGGCGGGCACGGACACGTCAGCAAGAGCTCTGGCTTCAAAGCCGCTTGACGAGACCGACCGACTGACCTGGTTCTGCGTGTTCGGGTTGGCCTTGGCGGCCAGCAGCGCCTCGATCATGACCGCCGAGCAGGACGCGTTCTCGCCCAGGTAGTGCAGCGGCGAGTTGCCGTCCTCATCCACGGCGTTGGCGTCGGCCTTGTGCTTCAGCAGGACCTGCAGCGCGGCAGCCGTGACGGCCTCGTTCTCGCACAGCAGGTGCAGCGGCGCCTTCTTGCCGTCCTGTCAGTGTATCCCATGGGTGAGCCTCTTTCCCTCCTCGTCCACATCCTCACACATAAAACAGAACCCGCGTCGACGCACCAGAGTGCGTAGGTTCGGGTCCGCCTTGCCGTCCAGTAGGCTCTGCAGGCTCGCACCTAGGTCGCCGCCGTCCTCGCTCCGGTTCTTGCACAGCAAGTGCAGCGCGCTCCAGCCGTTCTGTTTGATGTTGTTCGCCCCCACACAACAGCCCGTCAGCACTTCTACCGGCGCCCGCACAGCGTCGAAAGGGCGCGCACCTCGTCCACGGCATCCGCGCGGAAGCCGCTGCGCAGCAGCAGCGCGATGGCGCCCGCGCGCGCGTCGTTGGCGACCGACCGGTTCTCGCACACGTAGTGCAGCGGCGTCCAGCCGTCCTGCGCGATGCCGCGGTCCGCGCAGACGCGCAGCGCGTGCTCCAGCCGCACCAGGTCGCACGCGCCCTGTACTTCGTCCCACAGCGGCGCCGCCTGCTTGCCGCCGTCGCTCATGGCGTCGCTCTTCCGCTGCTTGTCCTTGGTCGTCGAGGTGATGACGATGACTTTGGCGCGGATCAGTTTATGCGAAGCGGGCGGATACCTTCAGGTTCTCCTCGTTTTAGTGACTTGGAGTAACATAGTGACATGGCAAGGGGACGTTTACCCTCGCTATAGTAGCCCAACCGTCCGTGATAGTGACATCGCGTTTTGAACAGCTTCAAGTTGAAGTGGTTGCACTGATACAAAGCCACACATGGCATAAATGGACACTACCTTTCCTAATAACGCCCCTATTTGCATGTTCAAGCCGCTAGGAGCCTTGTCGACCCGGTTACGAGCGCCGGGCGGGCGTGGGCGCGCTGTTCTCGAGCGCGAGGCAGTGCAACTCGGCGTGCTCGAGCGGCTTGCCGTCGCCCGCGGCCACCGGGAGGTTCTGCGACAGCAGGAACCGCTGCAGCCCCTGCGTCGACATGAGCGAGCACATGACGTCCAGGCGCTCATCCGCGTTGGGCGGCGTCGAGCGACTGCCGCTGGCCGTCTTCGCTGACGCGCGCTGCGGTTCGTCAGCTGGCGACGGCTTCATCTCCTCGTTCTCGTCGGATGGGAGCGGCTCGTCCCCGCCAGTGAAGCCAAACCCTTCGCACACAATGCCCTGCGCCGCCTCCACGTCTGCCAACCCGTCGTGCATCGCGTTGATCGTCTTGCGGGCCGACTGGCGCACGTCCGGGTCGTCCGACTCCAACTGGTCGCGTAGCTGGAACGCGTCATCCGCCGTCAGGTGCCCCGCGTTCACAAGATACTCCATCTGCGCCTTCATCACCACCGCACTCTCTTGTCCGTCGTCATCCGCTTTGCCCTTCGTCGCAGGACCAACAGTGCTCGTGTCGGGTAAAGGAAGTGGCTCCTTGCCCATTAGCTTGAGAGTCGAGCGCACACCGGGGTACATGGTCGCCGAGATGAGCGAGGCCGACCCAATAACCTCCAAGCTCGAGCGAACGGGCTCCTCCAGTGTCGTCTTGCCGTAGGAGAAGTAGTTCATGTAGCTCGTCCACCACGTCTCGCCGGGAACGGGCTCCGACAGCTTCGTCGCCTCTTCATGCTCCATTTTCCGCAGCGACTGGGCCGCTTCCGTGCTGACCCACATCCAAAACATGCTCCATGTCACCGGTCCTTCGAACGCATCGTCCTGAATGACGGCGAGCGTTCGCTCGTAGCCGCTCTCCGACACAGAGCCCGTAGCCTCAAAGAGCTTCGTCATGATCCGGATGCAGTCCTCCTTGGAGATTTCGCCCGTCGCGTTCGGGTCGTACTCGTCAAACATGAGCCGAGCGCCGAGCTCGAGCCGGTCGATGTGCTCCTTCGCGTGTCGCTGGCTCGTAAAGTACGAGGACGTGGACGCGGAATATGCCTTCGACCCGGCAAAGAACCCGAGCATGCCGCCTACAACTGCCGCACTTGTAGCGGCCACAATGCCAACAGGGCCCGCGGCAATTCCGGCCGTTGACCACATCCCGAGCGCAGACGCCACTCCGTAAGCACCGAGACCCGCGCCAGCCGCGGCCGCCGTTCGACTCACGATGACCTCGCCGGTTTTGAGTCGGAACTCCTGCATCATGAGCTGCTCGGTGGTTGTGGACAGCACGCCGAGCGACTTGCGATCCGCGTACTTCTTGCGGTAGTCGTAGTACTCCTTACCGACATCGACCAGGATGGACGCGATAGTCAGCGGCGCGGCGACTGCTCCACCCAGAGCCGACGTTGTGCGCGCCATGCCGTTCGCCAGCGCAACACCTCCAGCAGCACGAATGCCGCTATCAAGTGCGCCATCTGCACTGGCGACAACCAGGCTCTTGACCGTCCCGCTCGCGTCCTGGTCTTCCAGCTGATACCGGGTGATTACTCGAGTCGCCAGCTCTGCGCGCTTTGCTTCCACCGCCTCGCTTGCCGCAGTCCGAGCCAATGTCGCTCCGCGAGTGAGAAGCGACTTCTGAATGTAGCCAACCATAAAGGTCGGATCGCCGAATCGCACAACTGCCGACGACGCGTTATCCCTCCAATCCTCCAACGTGCCGAGGCCAAACGGCGTGTTCATGGTGGAGCCAATGGGGAAGAAAGCTTTGGGCTCCGCAACGACATCCTTGGATTCATCAGGCAACACCTCCGATCCAAAATGAGCTTGCACGTCCTCCATGAGGTCGACGCAGTCGAAGAACTCTTCTTCGGCGAGCGCCTCCATCGCAGCGTGGTCGAGGTCCGTTACGCAGTCAAAGAACTCATCCACGAGCTCGTTCTCTTCTTCCTCTTCGCGCCTTCGCTTCTCAATGATCGCCTGCTGCGCTCCACGCACGATGACATTACGAACCGAACGCTGCTCGCCCGCCGCTTCTGTGCTGGGACCTGCAGCTAGTTGCTTCTGACGGTCAGCAGCTTGCTGTAGCAGCAGCTGCGTGTGATCACTCGACTGCTGCGTGTTCCGATGGTCCTCAAGAAGCAGCAGCAAGCACTCGCCCGGCATCTCTCGGACCACAGCAGCTTGGTGTTTCCTCTTGGAGATGTCCGAGAACTGCGACCAAGCGTTCACAATCAGCGCGACACTGGCTCCGACGGCGACGGCGCCGCCAACGACAGACATCGTGCGCAGTCCGGCACGAGCACCAGAGCTGGATGCGGTCTGGGTCGGCGCGGCCACGTCGCCAGCAACAACCTCGTCGGGCTGCAAGTACAGGATCTGCTCGTGTTGGTCGGTGCCAATCCCAACCGTTCGCGACACCCGAATGCGGTCCGGCATGAAAATGTTGTCGTGGTTGTTCGCGACAAGCCCGCTACGACTCGATGCAGCTGCGCCGTTGTGCTGCAGCGGGTGCCCCACCACCGTCGAACTAGACGTGCTGAAGCGCGACGTGACCTTGGAAACGGCACCCGAGAGGTTGTCAATGACGTCCCGGAAAGTCGCGATCGCCTCGTCCAACGTCATGCCGTTGACGGTTCCCTGGCGCACAAACTCTTCCTTGATGCTCGGCGCCTTGCTCAAGTGCACGTCGTACGCCTTGCGCGCTGCGTCGTCAGAAAGCACCTCGTACGCTTCCGCCAGTAGCTTGAAGATTTCCTCCGCGGTTGCTTGCTCTTGAGGGTTCGCCGACGCGTTGGCCCATCGATCCGGATGCCACTTCAGCGCAAGTGCCTTGTACGCCGTCCGGATTTGCCGCTTGTTCGCGTTCCTGGGCACGCCGAGCCGCTCGTAGAAGTCCATTACCGCGTTAATCTGGATGGAGTTGGAGCGCCGGGCGACCGCATCGACGTACGCGCTCATCAGGTGCTGCAAAACCGTGTTCCCCGTCAGCGACGTCGCTGCGTCGTCGCCGCGCGTCAGCTCCTGGGCAATAGCGTTCGTGTCCGAGTAGATCTGGTACTCGCTGCCGTTCTTGGTCAGGAAAATGTACGTGCCCACCGGCGAGTACTGGTAGTCGATGTCCTTTACGACGTTCATATCTCGGAACTTCCGGAAAGTGTTCTGCAAAATGCTGAGCGACATGCTGAGATAAGCCGACGCGGCGGTCGGCACTGCGCTCGTGTCACTTGTTGCCGCAAGGTTGACGAAGCGCTGCTGCATATGCATCGGCAGCATCTTGAGCAGCGTCGTGGTTGCTCTGGTGATCGTAACCACGCGTTCCGTTGTCTTTGCGAGCATCGCCGCGGATTGGGCGACGTTCAAGATGCTCGGGATGCAATCAAACTCGTTCACAAAGTCGATCATCCGCGGAACGAGGCCCAGCGGCTCCAAGAATGGAATCAGCCGGGACGAACCGATGTACGGAGCGCCGAACCCCACTGCCATCGCCTGGGGAAGTCCAGCCAGCACCTGCTCGCGCTCTTCGTCGCTGCATGCCGCGATGTATTCCCGCAAGTTCTTGAACTCTGCTCGGCTGTGTCCGTTGCTCTCGGCATCGGCCGGGTCGCTTGCCTTGTCCTTCTTCCGTTCATCGAAGTCCAGGCGTTCGAGGAAGAGCCTCGCCTTCGTCGGCAGGCGCTGGAATGCGAGTTCACAGAGCCCCAGGTGCGCTATGCTGCCCGCCATCGAGTGGCCACAAAGGATGAGTACCTTCTTCAGTTGATGTGCTCGGCGGTACAGCGGCTGGAGCTCGAGGCGCTGCGTGCGCTTCCAGAACGGCGCGTGGACTCGGGCGCCGCCAAAGCGGTGCACGTACGGCTGCGAGACAGGCACAGCCGACCCGACCACCGTCTCCAAGATGTCGCTGGTCTTGGTGGCGCGGATGGCGCAGACGACAGCCAGGTCCGTCTCCATGAGCACGAAGTCGCTGGTGAACTCGAGCACGGGGAACTGCAGGTTGTGCGGCAGTGGGGACTTGCGCACGTGCGCCTCGAGTTCGCGCACGGCTCGCGAGACGCAGTCCGGGTCGTTTGCCGAGGACACATCGGCCTTCGTCGCGCCGAGCGCGGCGCACAGCACCGCAGCGCTCAGTAGCTCGGTCTCGCTCGTCGCCACGGCCAGTCCGGGCGCCTCCGCTGCCCCCGTCCACCACCAGGCCGGCCGCGACGGCGCCTCGTCCTTGTCAGCAGCAGTGGCAGGCCGCACGGTCGTCGACAGCTTCATAGTGCGTTCGCTTGTGCCGGTTGGTGCCCGGCAACACCAGTCGATCGAAGCGCTTCCTCTCCTTCTTCGGTCGCTCTGATTCCGATAAGTGACGCGGTGCCGGCGCGATTCAAGGTCATGCGACGTGCGGTAGAGCCCGTGCAACTATACTGTATTTCTACCAATGAGCGATCGTTTCTGAACCTAGAAAATAATTTGATTGGATGGGGAATCATCCTAGAACGGACCTGATTTTCTTCTGGCAGAATGATTGCGATTCCTAATGTAAAGTTCGCTTTCCAGTTCATAAAGTTCTCGTCTTTACTCCTGAATTACAGCGAATCATCGTCGAGCATTTTTGATTTCCACCGAGCCGTCGCGTCCGGTTCAGGATACTGAGTGATCAACCGGCAACTCCAATACTGAAGACAAGCGCGAGACAGGCGGTCGACCTCGCGGCGCCTCGCTCTTCCTCCTGGCCCTGCGATCGCCATGGCTCCTGCGCGTCTACTAGCTCTGGTGTATGCGACGCTCCTAGTGCTCACGGTGCTTGTCGGCGCCGCGGCGGCGGAGGATGCGGGGCAGTACAAGCTGCGCGACGAAGTGTTCGTCGTGGCCAACACGGTACGCGCTGCTGCTTGTCCGTTTTCCTTGCCTTTCTTGCTCGGCTAATTGACTATTGACGTGGCAGATCCGGCCGTACGCGAACCCGACGGAGACGTACCAGTACTACAAGCTGCCGTACTGCAAGCCCAAGGAGCGGCAGTGGGACGACCACGACCTGGGCGAGCTGCTCACCGGCAGCCGCAAGGTCGTGACGGACTACCGCCTGTACTTCGGCGTGGACCAGACTTACGCGCAGCTGTGCAAGCTCGCGATGACCCCGGAGATCATGAAGGCCTTCACGGACGCCGTCGATGAGGACTATGAGATATCCTTTCCCGCGCGCAGTGCTGCCCGTTGTCTCTCCATGTCCCTACTGACTCGCCCGCGCATCCTTTGCGGTGTTCCTTGACTGCTCTATTTTGTCGTGCTCACTTCGAAATGTATGTCGACGACGTGCGGCTACAGGGTCAGGTCGGCTACCTGGTGCAGCAGGGGATGACGCAGAACTTCTACATGACGCAGAACTTCTACTACCTGAACACGCACCTGCACTTCGACATCGCCTACAACGACGTCGACGCGGAGACCGGCAAGTACAGGGTACGTCGCATTGGGATACGTTGTCTCGACGCTGTATTCCACCAGTGCTTTGACTCGGTTTGGTCTGGTTAATCACAGATTGTTGGTGCGAACCTGACGGCGGCGTCGTCCGACCCCGACCTCGAGTACCACTACGCGCTGTCCCCTCAGAACATCGCGACGCACCCGGAAGCTGTCTTCACGTACTCGGTTAAGTGGCACCTACGACCAGACCTGCTGTTTGAGAACCGCAACGTGGAGGAGAACGTCTTCGCGGACGACCTCGAGCTGCACTGGATCTCAGTCATCAACAGCTTCATCCTGGTGATGATGCTGACCGCCTTCCTGTCGATCGTCATGATCCGCATTCTCAAGCGCGACTTCTCGCGGTACATGGACGTCGAGTCGGGTGACGTCAGCGCCGAGGAAGACGCTGGCTGGAAGCTCGTGCACGCGGACGTGTTCCGCTTCCCTCGGCATCTGAGCTTGTTCTGCGCTCTCAATGGCGCTGGCGCTCAACTCTTCGTCATGCTGACGGTGGTGCTCGGGTCCTCGCTGCTCGGTCTCGTCAAGCCGAACAAGCGCGGAGGCGTCATGACTGCGATCATCGTGCTCTACGCCTTGACGGCAGGTGTCGGCGGGTACCATTCTGCTCGCCTCTATCGCCAGCTCGGCGGTCAGCGGTGGGTTTGGAACATCCTGCTGTGCGTGCTGGTCATCCCCGGCCCGCTGCTCGCGGTCTTCTCGTTTCTGAACTCGGTGGCGATTTGGAACGACTCGTCGGCCGCGCTGCCCTTCGGCACCATCATGATTGTGCTCGCGTTGTTCATCCTAGTGGCACTCCCGCTGACTGTGATCGGCGGCATCATGGGGCGCAACTTGGCGGGTGAGTTCAACGCGCCGTGTCGCACCAACAAGATCCCGCGCGAGATTCCGCAGCTGCCCGGATATCGGCGCCCGTTCTTCTTGATCATCGCCGCCGGTTGCCTCCCGTTCAGCGCCGTGTACATCGAGCTGCACCACATCTTCGCGGCGATCTGGGGCCACTCGATCTACAAGCTGTTCGGCATCCTCTTCCTCTCGTTCGTCATGCTCGTATTCGTGACGGCGTTCACGACCATCTCGCTGACGTACATCCAGCTGTCGACTGAGGACCACCAGTGGTGGTGGCGCTCGTACGTGTCAGGCGGCGTCACGGGCGCCTTCGTGCTCGCGTACAGCATCTGGTACTACTTCACCAGCACGGACATGACGGGCTTCTTCCAGGCGGCCTTCTACTTTGGCTACAGCGGCATGATGGCCTACTGCTTCTTCGTCATGCTCGGCTTCATCGGCTTCCGCAGCTCGCTCGTGTTCGTGAGCAAGATCTACCGCACCATCAAGGTCGAGTGAGTGCGAGAGAGAGAGATGAGCGCTCGTGAGCAGCCCCAGCAATCCACCGCATCCCGATGCGTCGCGTGTACTCGACACGCGCTCGTGTTTGCCGCCTGGCATTCTTGTCTCGTTAACGGTATGCTACAGTGCCCTACTATCGTTCACCAAGTTACATTCTCCGCTGCTACTGTTCACTCACCCACTCACTCACTTGTTGCTACCTCTCATCACTAACCACCACGGTGAGCGACACCTCACCCACTCAACTCTCCGGTCGAGTGATCTCCCATATCTCAATGTCTCCAGCGCGGTAATGCGGGTGGTACTCGCGCTCGTCCAGTTCTCGAAGGGCGAACCCGCGCTCGCGCATGAGCGCCCAGAAGCGCGCCTTGGGGTCGAAGTGATGGTAGTACCGGTGCTCGTACGAGATGAGCACGCGCGTTCGCTCGCCGCTGAGCATCGCGAGCGCGTCCACGAGCGGCTCAATAGGGTACAGCCGCGGCAGGATGCAGTCCGACACGAGGATCAGGTCCGGGTACGCGCGGCGCTGCTCCTCTTGCTGCTGGTTGTCGTCCCGGTGGTGACGCAGCGGCAGCAGTCGCTCGGACGGCTCACTACCCCACTCGTACGCCTCGACGTCGACCACCACGCTCGCGTCTCCATCGCCCTTGGCCGTGCTCTCGAGCGCCCGCGCCGCGTTCTCGCGCATGAGGAACTGGATCTTGTCCACGTCCGAGAGCACCACGCGTGCCGGTGCGCGCACCAGCATGGCGGCGGCGACGCCCACGGCGCCTGTGCCGCTGCCCAGCTCCACCACGAACGCGCCTGGCTCACGCAGCCACTTCTCGTCTGGGCTCGACGCCGCGCGGTGCTCCAAGTGCTTGAGCAGGACGCACGCAGCCGGCCACACCTGCACATGGATGCGGTTAGAGTCGGGAATGCGCGAGGCAAGACACTCGCATCACGTACCGTCAGGCCGGTGCCGAAGCCGTTGAGTTCGCCCTGCAGCACCTGCTTGATGCGCAGCGGGTGTCCCGCGACCGTGTCCTCGAAGAACGGCTCGGTTGAGAAGGCGTCGCGCCACGCGAGCGCCTGCCACGCCGGCACGCGCAGCCCTCGCGCGCTCGGAAACGCCGGCGCCTTCGCGCTGTCGCCCATCTCCGGCTCGGTCTCTGATCCCAGCGCGTCGCTGCCGTCCGTTCCGCTGCTGCAGCTCGTCCTCCGGCCGCTGTCGGAGCCGCAGCGCGCGCCAGCCTTGGCGCATTCTCCTTCGCCCTCGTCTTCCTGGCCGTGCTGCCGCACTTTGGCCTGCACGCCCAGGCGCAAGAGCCGCAGGAACGCGTGCCGCTCGGCCGCCAGGGGCCCGTCGGCCGCAGCGGAAGCCATCGCGCGCGCTTTCTGCCGCTGCGAAAGTGTCCGAGTGGCAATGTAGCGGCGTCGCCTGCGTCGGCGATCCGCTGCGGGTCATAAACCGCTTGGGCAATACTGAGTTCAACATATTCCCCCACCCCCCCCCCCCCCCCCCCCCCC